>JAULBY010033449.1:0-15102 GCA_032358315.1 Ophiocytium majus
TTTTTGGAGCTTCAAAATCTCCTCTGTCAATTAGACAATTTAATAGAATTGGACCAATAAAATACTTATTCATTCCTTCTCCATAGATATTAACATCTACTTGATCTACTTTATATTTGTAGTAACCTACAGCTTGTGAAACAATATTTTCCACAACTTCTCTAGCCATGCCCGTAAATGTTGAAATGTCTTTAGCTGATCCAAATAGTGCCATATTATCCTACAAAAATGTTCATTGGAACGTAATTAATTGTTTTTTGTTGCGCTTCACCTTCAGCTGCTTTCTTTTCTAGTAATGCTTTACGAGAAGTTGTATCAAAATATAATCTTAAACGTTCAATTAATGCTGTTTTTTCACTAGTTGCCGCTGTAATTAAATCTCCTTGGTTTAATGTTACTTCAGATCCTGGTATAGGTATTGTTGAGTATTTTCCTCTAACATATCCTAGCATTTCTTTTACTAATGCTAAAGAATATTCAAATACCCATGAACGTCCAATTGAATTTATATTAGAATATGTTGGATTTTCATATGGTATATTTGATACATTTGTAATTAAATCTGAACCACCAGAATATGGATTATTTCGTTCAGTTTTAAGTATGTAATGGAAATTTAGTTTTTGTATACCTCCTGTTGGAATAGGAAACAATCTTAATTGATTGTTAACTAATTCAAAAGTGTATTGTGACTTTCTAATTTGGTCATTTAATTCAATAGCTTGGATTTTCTGTAAATCATAATTCATAGGCATTAACATAAAGTTAATTGCTGGTGAATATGATCCCCATCCAAAACTATCTAGCATTTGCATCATACCTGTACCTGTACCTGCATATGGGTCAAAATATCTTGTAATAGCAGGTGGTGCCTCATAAAATATACGTTTAATTTCAATTCCACCTGATATGCTTTGGGAAATTGCCCATTCATTCATGTCGTAATTTTGAACTCTATATTGTAAATCAATTGATCCTGTATGGTATGTTACTGAGCCTCCAACGCCTGCTTCTTCACCGTATTGGTCCGAAAGCAAAACTACACCTGCTAAATTTTCAGATATAAGTCTATCATTTGGGGCTCCAATTGTTGTTGAGTTACCTTGAAAAGAAAGTAAATTATCTGCTGCTTGATAAGCATATAGTTCATTTCCGTATGTTGTAACAGCATCTTCTAGAGCTGTATAAAAGTTAATGTTTTGTAATTCAATCTCAACTAAAGGATAACCTAAACGTTGAGCTGCAAATTTAGCAAATTTGTCAGCATCTTGTTGGAATTGATAATCATTATCGTAAAATCCAAAAGGTGTGTCGCCAGGAAAGAAGCTACTTGAGCCCGGCCATATAGGAATATTTGCCATCTTAGTATTTTGTTATAAATATTAAATAATTAAGTTAGTTGATAGATGGTAAATAAAGATATTAAGATTATCTAGCTATCTCTGTTATTCTTAACCACATTGAAGTAGCGGAATTTGTTATTGTTATATTATCATCAGCGGAATCTCTACGACAAGCAACAACTATTGATTTTGCTGTTGTATTAGAGTTAGTATATCTCCCTGTCAATGGAAATAATACACCAGTACGATTTCCGTTTACGGTACTTTGTCTTGAGTAGGTTATTTCTGTACCATCTATCTTTATCCTAGAAAAATATGAATCGTTACCTGTTCCACCCTCAAATGAAAAACTAGCTAAATGATAATGAATTACTAAATAACTATTAGAACTTAATGGTGTATAACTATAAGTTAAAAAATCGGTATCAGTATTGCTAGTTGCAATAGTTGTAGTACTAATGGTTACTTCAGTGTTACTTAATACTATATCATTAATTACTTGACCCGCCCTCCATGCATTTGCTTTTACAAAACCAGTAAATACAGCATTGCCTGAAGTATCTACGGCCATCTTCACAGCTCCACCAGTTTCATTCAATTTATTTGTGACACGAACTAATTGGCCACTTAGAACATCAAATGAACCGTTCCAACTATCAATACCATAGTTTGAATTATTAGCGTAATAAAATAAAACACCTGGTGTGTCATTTCCGTTATTATCCAATAAAACATCACCAGTGGCAGATCCAGCTTTTGTAAATGTTCCATTACCTAAAGATGTTACTCCAGATATGGAAATATTTTGATTTAAATTATTAACATATGAAGCCGTACTAGCAAATGAAGCACTTGTAGCCGTAGAAGCAGTGCCTAATAATGAACCGGTAAATGAAGTAGCATTTAAACTACCTGTTAAACCATATGAACCAGTAAGTTGTCTTAAATTTGTCCATACTGATCCGGATCGTACAAGTAAATCTCCATATGAAGATGTAGTTGTAAAATCTCGTACATCATGTAATTCACCCAATTCATATCCGTTATCTACTCGAACATAAATTGAACCATTATTTGATTGGACTCGTATAATTTGGCCTAATCTTACTGCATGTAGTGGGGCTAAAGGGGCGGTTCCTACAATAGAACCAGATGCACCTAAATATACTAATTGTCCTGATTGAAATCCACTAGTATTAATTCCTAGTAAAACACCTTCCGTAGTTACATATCCTGTGGAACCATTTGTAATGGTTTCGTATGTAATACCTAATGTATTAGCTGAGTAATTATCATTTTCATAAGATGCTGAAATGACTCGGGGAGTGTCACTTGAATTTTGGGATGCAGTAATATGAACTACTGTACCTTTTGTCAGAGTATAACCGGATTGGTTTAATACTAAAACAAGATTAGCAGTAGCTGCATCAGAAATTGAAGAAGTAGCAGCATATGATGCACTTACAGCATTTAAAACATATGAAGCAGTAGTAGCATATGAAGCACTAGTTATACTCCCTCCATAAAACGAGGCAGTACTAGCAAATGAAGAACTTAAAGCATTTGTTGCATATGATGATGTTGTAGTTAATATATTTGTACTTGGGTTATATGTAAATACTGAGCTATCTGTTTGTAAATTGGTAGGTCCAGATGTTGAGCTAACAAATGTCGGGTAAAAGGTAACTCCTCCATATGATGGGTTATCTGTAATAGTAACATTTATTGCATTATTAGTAATTGATGATGTATTTGCAAATGAGGCACTTATAGCATTCAAAACATAAGATGCTGATTGTGCATTTTGAACGAATGAAGCAGTACTAGCAAATGAAGAACTTATTGCATTTCTAACATATGAAGCAGTTAATGCATATGAAGCACTCGCTACAGAAGCAGAAAAACCAACGACATATGAAGCGGTTAATGCATATGAAGCAGTAACAGCATTAGTAATACTTCCACTGAAATATGAGGCCGAGATAGCATTGTCTACTATTACATTTTGAAGATATGTAGGACCTGAGTCATTTTTATCCTCATATGTTGAATTTTGGGGAGAATAGTATGCTTGCCCTGTGTTAGGATCAATAACTTGGGTTAGGGGTATTGGCTGATTATTTAAAAACTTCTCCATATCGGATTATAAATATTGGGAGTATATAAGGAAAAAAAGAGCCCCTAAATGGGGCTCTAAAATATTTAAATATTTAATTATTTAATATCAGCTGATTCAATCAATGTGTAAGTAAATGATTTACCATGGATAGCTGCTGCTTTACGAGCAATAACCATAAATGCTTCAAAATCTGCTGCTTTTTTAAATACTTGACATCCTTCAGACCAGTTTTCTACATAAGTAGAATCTGCACCTGCTTTGTGAATGTTGATTCCAAATACACCTTCGGCAATTTTAGTTTCATCGTAAGTCATGTCTTTATTAGCATCACGATATACTTTTACTGGTTTAGCTTGTTTTAAGGCTTCGTATTTTCCTTGGTGTAAACCTAGGGTATGTGAACCTCTATATTGACCTTCAACTAAACGAGCAACACCTGCTGCGTTATGATATTCCATTACTCCCTTTTTACCTGGGTCTGTAGTGCAAGGCCATTGAGCGAATTTCCATTCACCACCTTCTTTGTAAGAAACAGTCATTGTATCGTCAAATACATTTGTTACTGCATTTCCTGTTGCTGAATTTCTAACTCCAACAATATTTACATCGAAATCTTTTGCGCCTTCAAACCAAGCGTATCCTTTAGCTTTTACAGCTGCTTCTATTTGTTCTCTTGTATATGCCATTATTTCACGTATTCGTAATATTTTTTAGTTTTAGCCATTCTATCGTCTAATCCATGAGTACCTCCGTTGATACGTTTTGTTAATGCTAAAATAGCAGCATCGTTAACTCCTTGATCGCAAATTGACCACAATTTGTTTTTGTCAAAGAAGAACATTGCTGATTCAAAAGCATATGTTGTAGCAACTAGATCAGGTGTTTCCATGATTTCTTGTTTTCCAAGGTAATCTGCAAATGCTTTATAATTTGCTTTACCTGTCAATTGCAATGCACCACGACCTCTGTATTTCCATCCGTCACCTGAAGCTTCGTTTCCGTTACCCATTCTGTCTGCGTAAACGCGGTTAGCGATTTTTTCAGGGTTACGAGCGTAAGATTCTTCCAATGTACCAGGGAAATATTTTCCAAAGATACCTTGCAAACCAGATGCTGAATAGTTAAGGTTTTCACTAAATGCTTTGAAACCACCTGTTTCGTGTGCTGTTTGTGCAAAGAAATGCGCTGCACGTACAGGTGTCAATTTCAATAACGCCATTCCGGCTTTCATTGTTCCAGGACCGAATGCACCATCAGCTGCAACTCCTGCTCTTTCTTGTAAACTTTTTAAACTCATTACTCTTCTTCTTTATCGTTTTTTTTGTTAATCCACTTGTCAACGGAAGCAATTCCGAATGACCCTAATACAATTACCATAAAGCCATCAAAAATAAATTTGTTGATCAATAATGGTTTTCCATAAGCTCCAGTAACTAAATCTACTGCTAAAGCTATTACTAGCATTAAAAATGCTATGAATCCAACAACTGATTTTTCGTTGATTGAGTTGTCATCATCAAATAAATGGCTAAAAAATTTTCTCATAAGCGTTCTTTTATTATAAATATTAGGGGTTTGTGTAAAATTCAATTTGAGATTTTGCGTGACTTATCAACCAAGGTTCTACATTTGGTATTTTGAAAAGCAATTCAATTTCGTACGTGTAGCACAATATTTCTTCCTCATTAAACGCCATCTTTATTTGATTTCTCAATAGATACAAGTGGAGGGATTCGTGTACTAAAATAGCAGCTATATCGTTTATATTCCCTTTTAAAATTTCTTTCTGTGAAATCAAGATTGTAGTCCCACTTTCGGTAGTGGAAAAAGGTAAAAGTGAGTAGCTGATATGTTCACAATTTTCTCTTAATAGGGTATACTTTTCAGGGTCGTATTGTTTTACAACCTCTATTGCTTGTTCAACTTTATCTTTCCATCCATCTCCAACATCATCTATTTTGATTTGAGCTGAAAGCATAAATGGGAAAAATATACTAAGGCATTTTACTAATAGCTTCATTTATTGCTTTTTTTAGGGCAGAGGATACAGTCATTTTTTCAAATGGAATTGCACCTTCTTTTACCTCGATTAAAACTGCTGTGATTTCGGTTTCGGATTCACCTATACCTTCATACTTAATACCTTTATAACATAAACGTACTCCAACTTGAGTGATTACATTTGATTTTTCAATCCCCATTACTCGAATGGTATTTTTTGGAATACCAAAGTAATAGATTTCAACTTTGATAGGATCACCTTTATCGTCCAAACAATATTTTTCAGATAAAGCATCTTCTACAATTTGTTTGATACCAAAGCGAATATCACGTGTGCCTAGTTCCCTTACTTTTGCGGTTACAAACACGGTATCTACATAGACACATTGTTGTGCAACTAGCATAAACGGGAATAAAAATAACGATAAAAATAGCTGTTTCATGTTAATAAGTTACTTGTCCCTTATATCCGGGAGCGATTAGATAATAGTTTCCTGTAGTGGTACCACTTACAGGGGAATTAATTGTGATTGAGCTTACACCTGGGATAGTGGAGCGCAAATCGGTTGTACCTGTTGTTAAAGATGTATATTGTATTGGGGTAAATATTCTAGATGTGTAAGGGAATGCTGCTAGTCCGTTTTGTTTTCTATTGATGTAGATAGCATCTGAGACGCTTATTTTTCCATCATTGTTTGTATCGTATTGTATCCAATGTATACTTTTTCTTACTGTATTTCCCAATATATTATCTGTTACACCTCTAATATCGGTTATAGTGTGAGATGTTACAGGGGTAGGGGCATCTATTTGTATGTACCATTCAACAGATGGATTTGTTGATTGGGAAAATGAATAATATCCTGATGAATTGGTGTATACTGTTTGTTGAACAACCCAAGGTGTATAGGTTACAATATATTCAAATTCAAGTACATAAGGTAATGATTGATTGTTTGGTAAGTCATTCCATTTACCTCCTCCAACAAACTGTACATAATCTTCATTACCTGCATTGTTTGGTTCACCTGGGTTCCATGAGGTATATGAGTAAGTTTCTCCAGTTACCCATCTCCAAGTACCTTCGTTAATCTCATCAGTTAATCCAATCCATCCACTTGGCCATAATCCAAAGATAAATGAATTTTCTGCAGATGAAGTTACAGTTACTAAATGTCCTCCCATATTAGTACAAGCGGTTCTTGCATCTGTCCAATAGGCATTACCTGTTGATCTATAATATGAATGTCCGTTGTAATTGTTTTGTGAAGTAAACCCTGTCATTACAGGTGTAGTACGTTTATATAATTTAACAGGTACATTTACAGCTCCAGTACCATCAGCATTTCTGATGTAGCCAGAGTATGTAAATGTTTGGGAAAACAAGTTACATGAAAATAATATGAGCAATGTTATTGTCCTACCAATATTCTTGTACCACATGTTACTGTATAGTTTAGAGCTGCGGTTTTTAAATCCCAAGCACCTCCTGCGTTTATGTTAAATTTAAATTTCTTGGTTATACCTATGTTTGTTCCAATGCTAGGAAGCATTACATAAGGTGACTTTAATAAAACATCATTATAGTATGAAACATATGGAGCATAAACCATTAAATTCATTAGTTTAATGTCTATGCGTTTACCCACTTTAATATCATACATTATACCTCCAATTACTGCTGTGCCTAAAAATGATACTCTATAGACTTGACCATATGATGCTGTAGCCATATAAACTACTTTTAATGTAGGTGCTTTTTTAAATTTGAACATTTGTCCAAATGCTAGAGTACCATATAAGGATTTGTTTCCTTCAAATCCAATGGTTGCAGTTCCTGAAAGTAAAATGATTGATTTGGGTCTCATCCAAGCATAGAAACCTGTAATGTTTGGACCTTTTAAAGCTGAAGTATAATCTGCTAATGCACCCCAACTTCGTTGTCCATCCCATCTCATGGCTGTATAACCACCTGTTGCTTTGGCTCCTAGTTTAACGTCTGAATTTCTGAAGTTGAAACCAACGAAGTCGCTTGACGCGACTACACTTGGTTTACCTCCCTCTTTAGAGGTTGGAGTTGCTTTAGCTGTATTAGAAGCTCCGGCTGTTATATTTGTTTTGCCTTCTGTTTTTTCTGACGAGGTTTGCGAGCCTTCTTGGTTCGAACTGGTTTGTCCACCGTTACCGTTTCCTGAAGTACCACTGGTGTTTCCACCACTACTTCCACTGGTGCTTCCACTACCGGGATCACTACTGGTTCCTCCACTTTCACCTCCACTACTTGTGGTTGTTCCTTCACTTCCTCCTCCTTCAGTGGATGAGGTAGAACCGGTACTCCCGCTTCCTTCAGGGTTTCCACTAGTTTCGCTACTGCTTGTTCCTGTTCCTTCTTGCGTTCCACCACTTTGGGTTTGCGTGTTTGGATTAGACTGATTAGAGACGCCATTCCCACTCCCACCAGGATTACTAGGATTGCTACTGACATTGTTGTTTCCATTTTTGTTTTTATTGTTATCGTTATTATTACTTTCTCCGTCTCCAGAAGAATTGGATACTGATCCAACTGCCCCTCCTAGAACATTTGTTGCTCCACCCGTCAAACTCGCTATTGTTGATAGGGAATTTAAAATCCCCATAACATTTAAAGTTGTACTTTGTGTCACGTTTACCGCCGTTCCCAACCCCACAATTTGAGAACATGGTGAATCTTGCCCATATTGGTTAAATATGTTGCTTGCCCACGCCTCAAAATTTCCGTTTGTAAAATCATTTGCGTTAAACGACCCTAATTCACCGTAATATGCAACAGTAACATTACCATTTATCGGAACTACTATTGTTTTTAAATTCCCAGTACAAGGGTCAGTATAACTATAATTATACGTCTGTGCGTCTATATTAAATATACACAGCAGGAACAATATAAACAAGTATTTTTTCAATTCTTGAATACACCTTTGCTAATTAATCGTGATACAACTCGGGATGATGCAGTTTCTAATGCTTTTTTAGTTGAGATTCCAATTGTAGATTGATTGAATTTTACTTCATCGGTAACATCCCCCAATATAGACGACATTTTTACCGTGTTTGATTCGCCTAAACCCGAACCTACAATGATTTGGCCGGTTTCAGCATCTACGAATTTAATCTGCAACCCTAAACGTGTTGTTTGAGTAGTGGTTTGTTGACCATTTACTTTAACTATTTCGTCTTCGGATACACTGAAATCATAAACTTCAATGTAAACGAAATATTTTGCAAGTACTACATTTCCTTTTACCTCTATTTTGTTTGATGAAATACCTTTATCAGATGCTTTATCTTGAGCAATCATACGTTGCTTAATGTCTTCTTTTTCCTCAGTAAACGTAAAGCGATTAGTATATTCAAGATATTCGATTACAATGTTTGTTACACCTAAACCAACACGTTTGTCTTTAAGTTCAGGATACATTTCATATAATTCCTCGTTTATACCAATTTTAAGTAATTGGATGGGAACTTGAATTGAACCATCATAATCAGATACAACATCAAGTGACTGTTTTTTCTCAAAATCAGCTTGATATTGTTCTGTTTTAACAGTACCTATACCACCTTGAGCTTGAGCTGTTTTACAAGAAAACAGCCCTAGCGTCAATAATATAAATAAAAATCTTACCATGATTCCTCTTGTGGTTTCTGTACCGGTGCAGAGGGTTGAGCTGGTTTTTCAATTACTCGCTCACGAATTACTGTTCCACCACCATTTTCAACTTTTTGTTTGTTTTCTTGGTTTTGTTGAACGTTTACAATTACCGGAGCAGCTGCTGCAGGTTGTTCTGTTTTGGTTTCTTCTTTAGGTTCTTCAGAGTGACCTCCAAATAATACTGTTGATAACCATACTCCACCACCTGTAATAACTGTAGTAAGTGTTCCGATAATAGTCTTTTTCATTCCTGACCAAGTACCGTCGTTGTTTGTTTCTTCTGACATAGATTATTGTTTAATTAACTTTGTATTTATTGGGTTTTCGTTATCTAGGGATAAATTAACTACATACATTCCTTGAGCTAATTTACCTAAATCTTTTACATATGTGAATTGTCCTGCTGGTAATTGTCCTTCCAATATTGTAACAACTTTTCTACCTTGCAAATCATAAATTGCTAAATGAGCATCTGTAGTTGAAGTTACGTTAAATGTAATAGCAACATCGTTTAATACAGGGTTTGGATTTACTTCAATTGTGTTTGGAGCAATTACTTTACCACCAATAGATTTCAATACTTGTAAAATTCCATTTGTAGGTGTAATTTCAAGGTCTTTTGAATTAATAGCTCCTGCAAATTTATCAGTTGTATAAAGTGGACTTTCTAACCACTCGTTTTGTGGTTGTTTAGCTAAAAATTGCAATGTCATTACCTCATCACCATCTTGTAATGGGTTCAAGTTATTTGTTGCATCATATCCACCCCATTTAATTTCGTCGTTATTTGGGTTGATAAATGTTAACCATTTCATTACGTTTGAAGTAGAGTAAGCATTTTTAAATTCAAGTACTGTTGGATCGTATTTTAACCCAAATTGCAATGAATTTAATTCTTGTCCGTTTGTAAATACTTTTACAGGAATATTAACTAAATTTCCTGCTTGTACAGATAAATGAGGTACATTTACTTCAATTGTTGCAGTTGGGAAATCATATTCTACTGTGTTATCGATTACGTTGTAGATTTGGTTTTCAATTCCAGGGATTGGATCAATCAAGATTTCAATTGGTGTTTGGCGAGCCATATGATATCCTGTTCCATTCGCATCACCTGGTACCGCTACATAATAAGTTACTGTAGATGGTTGACCTGCTATGATTTCATATGTGAAATTGGTTGTACCTGGTATTGTTGATGTGTAGTTGGTAGCGGAGTTATTAATTGTAGCATATTCAGTTGCTGTAAAGAATTTAACGTTTTTAACGTTGTTTGGCCATACTGTAAAGTTACCTGATACTTTTGCAAATACACCATAAGCATCTGAAATTGTTACGTTATTTGAACCATTTACATCTGCTGTATAGTAATCAAATCCTGACATGGTTGAGTTACCTAATACCCATTGATTGATCAATTGTGCATCAGTTGCTGAAATAGCATTTCCAATACCCATTGTATCACCTTGAATTGCTAAACGCACATCCCAATAAGTTGTATCTAAGTTAACGGTAAAGTTAAAGTTACCACTTAAATTTGTTGTATAAGATGAATGTTGTGTCCAAGTAGAACCACCTGCCGGGCGAGTTTGCAATGCTAAAGGTAAGTTTTTAGCAGGAGTACCTGTTGTGTTTGTAAAGTTACCTGCAAATGTAAATGTTGGTAAGATGAATTGACCACCATAGTTATGTAATATTAAAGTAGTATCAATACCATTTTGTTTTGCAGCATATTGTGAAAAAGTAGCAGCACCTGTCCAAGTTAAGTTGGAAATTGAAGCTAAGTTGTTGAATACAGCAGGAGCAGCATGTGTAAATGTAACTGCAAATCTTTCACCACCGGCTAAAGTATAGGTGGAGGAAGCACCTGTGTAAACAAGCGTAATAGTAATGTAACCATTAGCTGTGTTAACTACATATTGCATGTCCAAATTGGTTGTGGAACCGATCAATGCTACTGTAGCATTCGTAAATGCAATTTTGTCATAAAATACACGAAATTGAGTTGCGGTGTATTTCGTTAATGTGGTGTTTTGCAAAGTTAAATTTGCAACTGTAAAACCAGTAGCGGTAGGAGCTACTTGATAAGTTGGGTGAATTATGGCATAAATACCAGTTCCGGGTGCATTCGGTGCTTGAGAAAATACATTAAATGTTACAAATGCAAGTAACAAGGACAATAAAAGGTTTTTCATTTTCATTTTTAAATTAGTTTAACAATTACAAAACAAATACAAAAAACCTATTACTGTTTATACATATGCTATCCTTCACAAGAAACACAATCAGCAGTACGTTGAAGATTATCTCCTCTTAGAATACTTTCTGATCGCATATAATACAAGGTTTTAATACCTTCTCTCCAAGCCAATTTGTGTACCTCACTAATATATTTTGGTGAATCAGATGGGTCGAAAGTCAAGTTCAATGAAATAGCTTGGTCAATATGTTTTTGACGGATACCATTTTGGCGAACGATTTCGTATGGGTTAATTTCTTTAAATGTCAAGAATACTTCTTTTTCCTCAGCAGATAAAATATGATCAGGTAATCCCATTACTGAACCTTTATCTTTAGCGATTTGTTCCCAAATACTATCGATATTAAATCCTTTTGAAGCCAATAAACGCTCCAATGTTGGGTTTTTCTTGATAAATGTGCCTTTAGCTGTTTTCAAGTTAAATACATTTGCAGGAATTGGTTCAATTGAAGGGGAAACACCACCTGAAATATTAGCGTTTGATACGGTTGGTGCAATTGCTAAGTGATGTGAGTGTCTTAAACCTGTACCTTTACACCATTCTGGTTCACCATATTCTTTTGCTTGGTCACGAGATGCTTTTAATGCTCCTTCCTCAATAAATTGAGACATGATTCGAGTGTAAGAATTTGCTTGTAAACCTGCAAATGGGATACCTTTTTCTTGTAAGAATGTATGCCATCCTAAAACACCAATACCAATTGCTCTACCTTTAAGTGCTGAGCGGTAGGTGTTTTCCATGAATTTAACATTCTTAGCTCTATCAATGAATTCTTGTAATACACCTTCTAAAAACCAACATGATAATTCAGGTAAAGTCATTCCATTTTCAAACTTATAGTCTTTCCATTCATCCCAACGTGCTAAATTTAATGAAGATAAACAGCAAATAAATGAATGTAATGGATCTGTGTAAAGTGCAATTTCAGAACAAATGTTTGTCATCGAAACATGCAAATTATTATTTTTGTATGCTTGAGGATTATTGTTGTTGATATTATCTTCAAACATCAAATATGGTTCACCTGTTTCCAAACGTGTTTTAAGGATTTCTCCCCACAATCTTAAAGCGCGTGGTTCTTTATCCTCTAATTTGTTCATAAAGTCATCATCAATTACTACACATTGGTGTAAGTTAAGACATTGACGATTTACATCTCCTTTTGGTCGACGAATCATTAAGAATTCCTCAATATCGGGATGATTGATGTGTAAATTAACTGAAGCTGCTCCTCGTCTAACTGAACCTTGGTTAGTTGCTAGGATAGTTGAATCATAGATTTTAGCCCATGGAACTACACCCTCGGATACTCCGTTACCAGAAATTTCTTTACCTCTACCTCTAATTCGGGATAAACCAATACCTACACCTCCACCTTGAGATGATAAACGCATCAACTCAGAATTTGCTAATGCAATTCCTTCAATTGAATCGTCTGTATCAATTCCAAAACATGAGATAGGCATACCACGTTCAGTACCTAAATTTGAAAGTACAGGTGATGCAAGACACAACCAATTTTTTTCCATTGCCTCAGCAAAAAACGGTACTAAATCTTTACGTTTTAGTCTACGTCCTGCTGCTTTACTTACTCGATTAAATGCCTTAAATACATTCTCTTCTGGGAGTAAGTATCCTTGGGATATGATTGAAGTACCAATCTCATCCATCCATTCAGGGAAATCTTTACCCTTCACCCATTTACTTGTGTCTACGTTTAATTTGCTCATTTGTTGTTTTTATAAATCGCTCCAGTCAGCGGTTGATTTTGAATAATCTGTTACTCTTCCTGCGAAGAAATCTTGATGTGTTTTACCACTTGTTAAATGTCCGAACCATTCCATTGATTTCAAAAGATTTGGATCGATATCGTTGTATAAAGGATTATAACCTAGTTCAATTAATTTTTGGTTAGCGCGTTCCTTAATAAAGTTTTTCAATTGGTTTTTGTTCAAACCTTCAATTTCACCCATTTCAAATGCTTTATCGATAAAGTCAAATTCTAATTTAACTGATAAATCACAAGCATCATAAATTTGAGATTCCATTCCATCATTTAATTCAGGCATTTCTTCCATCATTGTTCTGAATAACCAGCATCCTGCTTTTGAATGTAATGATTCATCACGAACGCTCCATTCTACAATTTGGCCTGTACCTTTCATCAAGTTACGTAATTGGAAAGACATCAAGATAGCAAATGAAGAGAATAAATTAACACCTTCAGTAAACGCAGAGAATATAGCTAGTGAAAGTGCTTTCTCACGTAATGTATCTCCAGGTAATTCAACTAGACGATCGATTTTAGCTTTTGCTTCTTCATCTTCCATGAATGCCTCAAAATCATCTAATCCAAGTTCTTCATTTAAACGAGCATAAGCCTCAGCATGTATCGATTCGAAATCAGCGAATGCACACGCCATAGCTTTGATTTCATGTTTAGGGAACCATACCGCTACCTTTGTTGCCCAATAATCGTTTACATACGTCTCAGTTTGAGCAAACGATTTCAAGATATTACCGATTAGGCTTTTTTCTGATTCGCTCAATTTAAGTTTCCAGTCATTTAAATCTGAAGATAATGGAACTTCATCTGCTAACCAATGAGCACGGTGTTGATCTTTGTAAAAATCGAATGCTGTTTGATATTCGAATGGTTTGTAATGAGGTCTTAGTTCTGTGATCATGCGTTTAATTCAAAAAATTTATTACTTAACATTTTTATATCTAAATTATCAAAGTCATTCGACTGTTGTTTTTTAGGTGCAACTGTATCTGCTTCTTCATCGTAATGATCTCCAATCGCAATGTGACCGTTTGATGTATTAACATCTACTTGAAAAGTCAAACCATCCATTCCATATCTGTTTTTCATAATATGAAGTCGTCCGGTTCCGTTAACTTTATCTTCTTTCTTTCTTGATAATGAGAGCGATAAGTCGGTAATCATCATTTTATCGTATGATCCCGCTGCTTTATCGCCTTCAATAATATCATCTTTGGCTCCTGCGCGATTTACTTGCGAAACCGACCAAATTGGTATGTTTAATTCGCGAGCTAATCCTTTCGTGCTTGTATAAATATCATCAATCTCTCCCTTACGGTCAACATTTCTTTTTCTTGTTGAAAGTAGATCAATGTAATCTATCAAGATAAGATCTGGTTGGATTCCTAAATCAATTACTTTTTTAATGTGAGATTCTATTGTATTGATTGTGGTTTTTCCCATAGGATATTCACGGATAATCAATTCTCCTGGTAGATCAGCGGTTAATGCTTCTACTTCTGCTTTATGTTTTTCTAATTGGTCTACTGGTGTACCAGTAAAGAAAGCGTCATATCGTCTTCCAGTATATGCTTCACTTAACTCTAAAGTGTAGTGGATAACATTGTAACCCATTTTAACAGCATGTCCACCTAATGCAACTAAAGTCCATGACTTACCTCCTCCAGGATTACCAAAAATCAATCCTAAATCTCCATTACCTAATCCACCTTGAATTAACTCATTGATTTGATCCCATGGTGTTGGTACAATTGATCTATGATCTTCACGGTAACGTGATTCAGTATCTTTTTTATATTCGTGACCAATGTTTTTATCTTGTCCTGCTTTCATTGCTGATTCAATCATATATTTGATCGAGTCATAATCTCCTGCTTTTAACAAATCTACACTATTCAATA
>JAULBY010033460.1:0-15100 GCA_032358315.1 Ophiocytium majus
CCCACAGGCTTCGGCCTGGCATTTGGCCCCAGCCACGGCAGTATCTGGGCTTAGCAGCCTTTAGGTTTCTTTCACAACAGTAACAAGGCAAATTCTGCACTCTTATTTGTCACCGTCAGTATCGTCGACAGGGCGAGGCAGCGCTTGGCAGTTCCCTCACCCCGCCTGTGTGGCACTTAACACACCAGACTTATCTGTAGTGACGGGTCACGGCATATAACGTATTTTATACGTTGTACAGAATACGGCGTACTTCTACGGATTTATACGCCCCAAAATGCGATATACGGCGTATTTGCCGTAGAATTACGCCCGTTGCAATACGTTTCACGCCGTGTTTAAATACGCGATACGGCGTATGATGCCATTTTATGCGCTGTTATCCATCACTACCTTTCTGGTGTCTACAGTGTCGCAGTACAGGAGGTAACCTGGTACCTCAGCCCCTGTTCGTCGCCGTGCGCAAGGTTGGGAAGGCGCGCCAGCGGTTGGCGGCGCTGTCACCCCGCCTAAAAGCTATTCCAATAGAATAATTAAATTTGTCTGCTAGAGCATAGAACGGTTTAAAACCGGCTCAAATAAATTTAATTGGAGTTGGCGAAATAACACCAGTTGACATAATTTCTAAGGCTAACGTGCCAGCACCACACTCCAAAGTTTTTTCGATTCGTCAATACCTTCTCCAATTGTACTTCTGAAGTACTACACTGTCTGTATGGAGGCAATTTTTTTCAGGTGAAATGCAACTTGGTCTGAAAGACAGCAGTACAAGAGGTGGCTGTCTACACGAACCCCTGTTTTCTCACCGTCAAGATGGTCGAAAAGGCGCGCCAGCGCTTAGCAGACCCCCCCCCGCGTCTCCTCTCCCTCCTCTCTTCCGCCTCCTGTTGCTTCTGTCGGTGGCACATGTCCACCACCACCATGTGCGCCAGGGCCTCCACGTCAGGAAAGGGTGCTCCCTCACGCTCCTGCAGAAACAAGAAACACACACACACACACACACACACGGGGGATGGCATGCACGCAGGTGGTCAAGGCACACACACACACGCACACGCACACACAAAGGGATGGCGTGTGTGTGCGCAAGTGCTCATGGTGAGGACTGAACAACTGACACAGGTCAAGCTGTGGAAGGTGTTGCGCGTCAACCCAAAAGCAGATACCACACGTAGTATGGGAAAAGGAAAAGGGAGGTAGTATGTAGTATTTGGGGAATTTTGACGGACGGTGAGTTGCAGCTCTTCAATCCCATTGAAATACTTCAGAAGTATTAAGAAGATAAAAATGGTAAGGGATACAAACTATTACAAATAACATACACGTGGGGGGGGTGGTGTGCGCGCAAGTGCTCATGGTGAGCAAGCCAGTCCTTTTTTTGGCGCGCACACCAGTTCCCATGCCCTGACAAATAAGATCCCACACGGTAGTTTGCCTGATACTTTCGTTTGTTTGTCATGGTGGGGACTCAACAACTGACACAGGTCGAGCTGTGGAAGGGGTTGCTTGCCAACCCAAAGCAGATACCAGACGTAGCATGCAACAGGAAAAGGGAGGTACTACGTGGTATTTGGGTACTCTCAAGTAACTGTAACTTGCAGCTCTTCAGTCCCATGTAAATATTAAGAGATAATGCCAAATATTGATAATTTGCGGGTGAAGGATTCCGGCTGACAGCAGTGGAAGTCATTGACTTGTGCATCGATGGGCGGGAAACAGCATGCCTCACCCGAGCTGCCGTGGCACGCGCCACATGGTCCAGTAGCAAAAGGCGAGTGAAAGATGGGGCGAAGTGTGACGTGGGGCGGCGGGGCTGTCCCTTCACCCCCACTGTTGGCGGCTGGCACGGCATGCATTACCTGGGCTCATGCTCGCCCACAAGTACGAATCGTTTAAAAAACTTGCAGTAGTTGATAATGCACGTGCTTGGTGCGGCTGGTACACACCTGCTCTGGGCACTTGACCACAGGAATTAGAACATACTTCTAAGTATCTCGAAGTATATACTTGTGTATTGACGCATAAGATGACTTACAGTCTTGCTGGTAAAACTACTTACTGTATTTGGTACGCACCTGCTCTGGGCACTTGACCAGGTGCGCCACATTGGGCACACCGTCGCCCAGCAGCTCCCCTGCGGCATTCAGCTGCGGCGCCATAACCACCGTCATCACACACCTGCGCAGGCAGTTACAGGCAGTTACACACCAAGGGTGAGGGGGGGGGGGGCACATACATTGGTTTAAGTTGCGGCATGAGTAGTGATGGCCCACGCTGTAAAGTGCATGTTCCCAGTACAGCATGCTTTGCAAGTACTTCTTGAAGTATTACGTAGTATTACATAGTGTACCAGTACTGAATAAGTAGCATAATGGTGTAACATACTCATATTTGTATACATGCGTGTAAACGAAATTACACACCACTTATTATTATTTTTACCGGTGCGACAACACATCTGATGCAAGTATATGTGGTGCCGATCACTGGCTTCAGCTAGGCCAAGAGTACTACTGCAGCAAATTCCAGGACTGTCTGATAGCATCCTTTTCCTAGCCCCCCCCCAAGTATGTTTTGATCACTAGGATATCAAAAAAAGTTATGACATTTGCAGTGGTTGAAGTGGCATTGCGTGCGTGACGCGGAGAAAAGCATGGGCAAGGGGACTTTCTGGAAGGCGGCAAGCAGGTGCAGCCAATAAGCTTTGCAGCGTTCACGTGCGAAAAGAACTGCCAAGCACAGTGTGGCATGGCAAGCACAATACCTTGAGGTAAGAAACGTACATACTTCAAAAAGTGCTTCTAAAGGGGATGTAATGGTGTGCTCTGTTCAGCGCAACTCACACATAGTCAATGACGCGGGCGGCACCACTATGACACTACAATACCATGACACTACAACATGACAATATGACACTACAAGATGACATGGAATGGCGTGCTCTGCTCAGCGGCACTCACACATAGTCAATGACGCGGGTGGCACCGCGCCCCGCGCCAGCAGTGAAATCACGAATGCGCCTGCGGGGAGGGAGCCGGGGGGAGGGGGGATCGAGTGGAAGCGCAGCAGTAGTACAGGTGTGGTGGTGGGGGGTCATGGTTAGTGTGGTGCTGGTGCCCGTTGCACTTGGACATGACAGCAGGCATGGCGTCAGCAAGCATAGCTGGCTGAGAGACTGCCGCTGCCGTGTCACCGTGCTTGTCACCGTGCTACTTGGCGGTCTGGCCAAACAAGTACCCAGTCATGCCACGCAAGAGGGGGGCCACGCATGTAGCGGCATGCATGCACCAACATGTCACCGACATGCCCGCCGCACCAGTGCGGCATGCCTAGCATGTGCGAGCGTGGGCATGCAGAACATGAACTGTGTGGGAGCTCACAAACCAGTCATGGGACTTGCACTTTGTTTGGTCTGGGTATCCCGTTCAGTGTGGCGTGCGCCGCATCTTGCCTGCCAAAGTTTGTGCCCGCGCCCATCTGCTCCAGCAGGCGCTGCACCACTCTGTCTGACGTCATCTGAGCAGGGATCTGCAGCCACAGCGCAGGTGCGGCAGTTGGGAACCGCAATGTTGGTCACACCATGATATGAAAGCGCCTCTGAAGCAGCACGTGAGCAGTGCACCCACCGCCTGCGCGCTGCTGTGACGAGCACTTGCCAGGCCCCCTGGCTTTAAGACCCTCCACCTGGCCCCAAATTAGTCTGGTTTATGTGAAAGAAACCCCAAAGGCTGCTAAGCCCAGATACCGCCGTGGCTGGGGCCAAATGCCAGGCCGAAGCCTGTGGGGTGATTTGTCCACCTAATGAAAAGCACCAGACAGCTGTGTGGGGTCCAGATACCTATTACAGACCACATGATTCTCTATAAACAATACACAATGCCCGTACTGATTTAGTACTGTACGGGTCTTGCTTTAGTGTGGGGTGCTAGGGGGCTGGCTGGCACTACCCCGCACTAAATCACAAAGTGCGCTGTACTTTGTTCAAACACCCAGCAGCCGCATGCACGCCGCATGTGCTGTATTTGCAGGTGCACAGCAGCAAAAGCAGCGATGTCACAAAAGGGTGCTACCAGTGCTGGGCGGTGGCGGCGCCGGCGCTGCCCTCTCAAAATTGCCTGCCGCTGCTTCCACTCTGACCCATTGTGCTGCTGCTGACGCCACTGCTCACGCCACTGCTGACGCCACTGCTGACACCGCTGCTGATGCCACTGCCGGCGCCGCCGCTGACACCACCGCTGATGCCACTGCCGGCGCCGCCGCTGACACCACTGCTGATGCTATTGCTGACGCCCCTCCTGCTGCCTCTCACGCTGCCGCCGTTGATGCCGCCGCCGCCACTGCCGCCACCGTGAAAACACGCGCCACGCTCTGCTGAGCAGCTTTGCGGAGGAGGCGGGTGGGAAGCTTGACCTTGTGGTGGACACGCTTGGGAGGGAGAGTACAGGCTCGGCTGCTGAGCTCAAGCGCGCTCTGGGAGCGCGCTACATTACGCTCATGCCCAACATTCTCAAGCTCGCAGTGGACGACGGTGAGTTATGCCCATGTTTTGATGGCGCACCCAGAGCAGGCGCCCAGTTCACTCTGCTACATACCGCCCATGCCCGACATTTCCAAGCTCGCAGTGGACGACGGTGAGCAATGTCCATGTCGTGACACTTCAGAAGTATCTGGCACCGTCTACCGTAGTCTCAAAGTAGTTACCCGGGTGAATTACTTGGGTGGCCTCCAACAGGTACCTCCCCTCCCACTTCGTTTTTAGTTGTAACCTACAGTAAATGCTACTTCAAGTAGGTTATATTTAAAATTGTTTTCTGTGGCTCCAAAAGCTGCACACGCCCCCTTTGTTTGGGTCCAACAAAGATAATTGACCCCTTGGAGTACTCGAAGACATGGCATGTACTTGCTTATGGTGTTATTATCATTGTTTTTTTATACTTTGAAGTATTATAATATTTGTAAAAAATTATAATTATGTGCGCACATACATTTAATCTCTGTGATACCACCCAGCAGCAGCGCGTGGCGCTGTGTGTGTGCACCTGCATACATACATGTTACGTGGCTCATGGCATGGTAATGATTCATACATGCATGTGTAACACCAACTGCGTGCTTGATTAGGTTTTGGCTGTGTGCACGACCTGTCAGGCCAGCGGGTGAGGCTGCATGCCTGCGTTATGTGCTCGGAGCACGTGGCTCTTGATGGCATTCACATACTTGAATAATACACACTCCTTTGTGTATGTTACTGTCACGGGCAGTGTAGTGCTGTTACTTGAAGTAATTTGCTAATTTGCACTTGTGGGCGTGCCAGAGCCCAGGTCATGCATGCACAGCAGCATGTAGCAATGGTCACATAAACATGCCCACAGTCAACAAAAAGTAGTGCTGCAGTGTAGTACTGCTAGTACGTGTGCTAGCTACATGCTCCTGTGCCGGTGCGCAAGCTAGAGGTGCCGAAAGTTGCTCATCACTGCAATGCTTGGTCATCACTGCAATGCCACACTCGCCCGAGGGGGGGTCTTACATGAGCGCACGGAGTTTATTTTACAATGCCTTGTTGCAGGACATGGAGGCATAGCTTGGTGTGGTCACGCAATTAAGTTTCTGGCCCGTCCGTCCGCTTAGCAGGTTTAACTGATTTATTTTTGTGCGGGACACAGATATGGGCCCTCGTTTTTACCTGTATGCCCTGCATACCCGGACACAAAATCGCTCTCGGCTCAGAGCAATACCAACGTGTGCATGCGTCCCCCGGCAGTCACCTACCCAAGTACTTGAAGTTACTGTACCCGATTAAATACCTTTGCACTGTGCCCACTGAAGCGCCTCCACATGCCCCTCCCCCGACCCCCCTACACCCTCCTTCATCCCCCCCCCCCCCCCCCCCCCCCTTTCAGGCATGCTATTTGGTGGGGGCAAGATAATGTCGTACCGCTCTGCCCTCAAGGGCAAAGGCACGGCTCTCTCCTATTGGCTGCCGCACGCGTCTGGCCCGGCCATGGGCATGCTGAGCCAGATTGCACGCCTGGCAGATTGGGATGGGCGCATGAAGGGGTGGGGGGCGGGGGGGCGCAGTGGCGCTAAGGACCTGGTGTCCATGCAGGTCAGTGATGTTTTGGGTCAGTCTTGAAGTTGTAATGCCAACTTCAACCTCTCACCGGGTTGCTTCACACCTATAGATCTATGCATGAAGTTGCAGTTGGGAGTGGGATGCGCGCATGAAGGGGTGGGGCACGGGGGGGGATATATAAATGAAGTTGAAGTCTTGACACCCTTGGGGGGCGGGGGGGCGCGGCGGTGCTAAATACCTTGTGTCCATGCAGGTCAGTGCTGCAGGGTGTGTCCCTGTGTGGGTCAGTCTTGAAGTTGTAAATGATATGGCCAACTGCAAGCTCCCACCGGGGTTCCTTCGCCCCTGTGAGTCAGTGTTGAAGTTGTGCCAAGGGTGTCACAACCTGCACTGTGACAGTGTGTCACATGTGGCATCAGAAGTGTCTGCTGCAAAGATGCAGCATGTGTACCTGGTGTATATACTTTGAAGTATACTGCATTACCTGTACAGTGTACAGTACAACAAGAGTGACCACGCTGTGAGTATGGCTGTGCGGGGCCGGGCATCGCGACTGCTCCATGCAGGCTTTTTCGTCTTGTGGCGGCGCCGCTGCCACCAGTAGGCACAAGCTGCCGCACCAGTCCCTGGCGGGCATGCTTGTGCCCTCCGGAGCGGCGCTGCCAGTGGTTAGCGGAACCGTTACTGGTAGTGATGGGTCATGACGTATTTTATAATGTATTTTATATGTGGTGCAATATACGGCATATTTCTTCGTATTTTTACGCCGAAAAGCGCGTTATACGTTGTATTTGCCGTATGAATGCATTCATTTCAATACGTTATACGCCGCATTTACTTATGTTATACGGCGCATAGAACAAAGTTTATACGCTGTGAAACAGCCTGTGACCCATCAGTACTTACAGGTGGCGGCTGCTTCGTAGCCACTGCCGCAGCCGCTTCGGCGCCAGCAGGAGCGCCTGTGGCGTGCTGCGCCAAGATGCAACCGCCTCCATCTCCACCTTGGCTGCTTGGATGGCAACGGACGGCTTGCTCGAAAGCGCACTCGTGCACATCCTCCTACGTAGCTTCCAATGCGCGCTTTTCCTTGCCCTTGCGGTGCTTGGGGCGAAGCACTGCGCGGGTTTCATGGTGTGTGAGAAATGGCGAGACCGCACCGCTTCTCTCAATGTCATGAAGCAGATATACCTGCCGGACATAGCACCAGCGCGCACAGCGGCAAGTGACTGCCAGGTGGCCGTCACCCGTGCGCACACGCTAGCTAAAGGCGGTTTTGGCATGACCAAGTAGGGGATGCAGAACTACGCGCTTAGTTCGCGCGCGTGGTCATGCATCCACTACTTGGCAAAACCGCCTTTAGCTAGCCCTTGTGTACAGGTTACGGCCACCTGGCCGTCACTTGCCGCTGGTCGAGCCTGTGCCGTCGCCGGCTGCTTGATGAGTGCAGCGGCTCGGCCTCGTGATACCTCGCATGCGCTGACATCGCGCAGCACTTTGATCCAAGTGGGGACAGGAAAAGCGCGCATTGAAGGCTGCACAGGATTGTGTCTGCGCGTGCGGTGTCCTGCTGCCAGCGGCAGCATTGACGCTATGCCCACGGGTACCAGCGCATGCTGCGCTCAGTGCACCCGCAACATCAGCAGACACCAGCCGCTCAGGATCGGCAGGTGCTACGAAAGAGAACGAATTTCATGCGAACATGCGTGAACTGCTCCTGTGGTCACAGGCGTGCATGGAGGCGCTGGCGTGGCTCAAGGACCGCGACACGTGTCACGCAACACATGAAAGCAATTTCATGTGTGCACGCATGCACTGCTCCTGCACTGCTCCTGTGGTCACAGGAGTACATGGAGGCGCGGGCATGACCCAAGGACCGCGACACATGTTCCTCAATGAATGAACAAAAACTCACTTGTACATAATTGTGATCCTCCCGTGGTCACAGGAGTACATGGAGGCGCTGGCGTGGCCCAAGGACCGCGACACGGGGCTGCGCTACGGCTTCCCCGGGCGCACAAGCGAGTACTGGATGGAGCCCGCTGCCGAGGAGGTGGAAGAGGCATCCTCTGCTGAGCAGGGGGACCTGCTGACGCAGTTCAGCAGGGTGGGCAATGGCAGGAGGGCGGCAGCGGGACACATTGTTGGGGGGGGGGTGAAAGAGGTGGGTGGAGTGCAGGCCGCGGCGCGGGTGAGGGGGGTGGGGCTTCTTTTTTCTAGTTCGATTTGGCGCGTTTAGAAGTAGCTTCTCCCCCCATATTCATTCGGTTTTGTCATGCGCCAAAGTGTCGTGTCGCTTGAGGTTCTATGTATTGCAATGGCAGGAGTGCAGCCGCGAAACACATCGTTGGGGGAGGGGTGAAAGAGGTGGGTGCAGTGCAGGCCGCGGTGACCTGTGAGGGCGGTTAGGGCGGTGGGGGCTCCTGTCCCTCAGTAGTTGGCCCGGCAATTTTTTTGTCTTTTTAGTTCGATTTGGTGGGTTGCAGTAGCTTCGCCCCCCCCGCATTGTATTGGTTTTTGTGAAGCACTAAAGTATTTGCTTGAGGTTTGACTTGTGTCAAGGAGGTGGGTGCAGTGCAGGCTGCGGCGCGGGGGAGGAAGGTGGGGGGGGTCTCGTCCCTGAATAGTCGGGCGGGTGGGGAGTTTTGTCCCCGAGTGCTTGGACGGCTTGTTCTTTTTGTTTCTGTTTGCTTTGTTGGGTTTAGAAGTACCCTACGTTCCCGTTAAATTATCTGTATGAGGCATGCTGCAAAAGCATGTACTGGATACCATGGAGTGTCTAGCACTACAGCAGTACTTGCTGGAGGAGCGGGTGCTGCTGGCAGCTGCTGCTTAGGCGAAGGCGAAGTGGAGGTTTGGTGGAGCGCAGTTGCTGATAGGCAGCTGCCCATGGGCCATGGGCTGTGGGCAGCTGCCTATGGGCAGCTGCGCCACACCCAACCTCCTCTTTGCCTCCTCTAGGCAGCAGCTGCCAGCAGCACCCGCTTCTCCACTATGTACTACAGTAGACACTCGATGGTATCCAGTACATTCGGTTGCAGCATGCCTCATATAGAGGACGCACTCAGTATTTATTTAAAAAACATGCAAGTTCGTTTTTAATTAGGTGAAGCACCTAACTGCAGTGTCGCTGAGGTTTTGTGTGGCTATTGCATTGGCTCCCAAAGTCACCATGTCCGTTATTGTTGCCGTTGCGAAGGTGGCTTACCCCGTCGACTGCTTCTGGACTCCTACTAGTAGTACTTGATACATGAGGGCAGCAGCAGCAGTGGCGTTAGAAGCAGCAAAGTACAGTGTGGCAGCAGATGTGCGCAGCAGCGGCAGTGCCAATGGCAGTGGTAGCAGGAGTAGAGGTAGCAGCATCAGCGGCAGGTGGGCTCGCAGCGGCAATAGCGGCGGCATCAGTAGCGGCAGCAGCAAGGGTGGTGTCCATGGCAAGTCCACGGAAGCTGCGCAAAGCGCGTTCATGCTCGGTGGCCGCACCTTTTGCCACACACATGTACTGGTGTGCAACGCTTCACCGCACAGCACGTCATGGTGGTGACACGCTACTGAAGTGCGATTTGCAGGTTGGGGGGCGCTTCTTACACAGAGCCTGTGGACCTGCATCTGTAGTCGTCATGCACAGCACCCACATCTGATACCGTCTTGTTCCAAACTAGTCTCCCGCGCATAAACTTTTACGGACATCATGGAGGGGCGAGGCAGGTTGTTTCTGGAGTCACTCAACCAGTTATTCAAGAAAGTACCCTGACATTTACTACATGGATGGCTGACAATGCAAAAGAACACTCCGGGTAAGTTACCTTAAGATGCACCCAATACATTCACAGCTTCTACTCCGCGGCGATTACTTGTGAACAAGACGCCATCATGCATGGGGATGCTGGTGATCGGCACCTTACAGCAGCGCCGCATCTGGTTGCTTGGGCCAAACCATGAGCAGCACACCGCAGCACTTGCTTATGCATGTATGTGCATCATGTCACTGCGGCTGTGTTGCTGCGCCTCTCAGGTGGGCACCGCTGCGGAGTTGGCGGCTGCCACACACGAAGACAAGGTGCGTGGTGGACTCGGGCTGCCTCAGCCCCATTTTGATGCGGTTCGTATTTTTCATAGGCGGCATGGGCTTTTCTTTGTTAGTTCAATGCAACGCTTTTGAACCTCAAACACCTTTGACAACCATATGCCTTATGTCTATCAATCGCTTGTCCTTGTGAAAAACGCTAAGCAAGCACGACCCCAAATAACAGCCCTGCTCTTGCATCAAATCGACATGTTGTATCATTTTCACACAGATGGTACTCTGGCATAGCAGCGGCATGCTCTCGCATACCAGTGCCATGCCCATGCTGGTGTCTGGCTGCATTGTACCATGCAACTATGCCTGTGCGTGTGTCACAAGCGTGCAACATTGGCACTACTTTATCCATTTGTGTTTGTGCGGCCGCCACTGCACCTGCAGTCACACCGGCATCACAACATGCAGCACGACCGCCGGCGCCTCATCAACACTGCCACTCCTGCCACCCGGCCCACTGCTGCCCCTGCTGCACACTGGCGGCTGGTTCTCGTTGCCCGCTGCAGCAGGCGATCCTGTTTGTGAGCAGCACTCACTGCCGCGTGTGCAAGTACCTTACCTCTTACTACCGCAAGCTCGAGCCTATGTACGAAGACGTTGAGGTGGGTGCCTCAACCCTATACTTCTTCTGAAGTACTTGATAGTAGTAGTTGAAGATGCTTCTGCCGCGCTCTTAGTTGAAGTATGTGATACTTCTGCCGCAGATGCCTCAGTACTCATGGGATGGCTGTGTGTTTTGGGTTTTGGCACTACGGGCACATGTTGCCTTGTTCATGTTGGCGCAAAAACTTGATGCATGTGTAACAGCACACATGTTGTGAGCACTGTATACTACTTGAAGTGCTAGGTACCAGTACCACATGCGGTAGTCGATGTGTCAGTACATACTTCTGCAAGTACTTCGAGGTATGTACTGAAGTACAATTATGTTCCTGAAGTACAATTATGTTTAGTGATGGGTCAAAGCGTATAAATTTCGCATTGTACGTCGTATAACGTATTTGTATATGTACAGCGTAGAAATTTTGTGCCCTTCTGACCCTACTAAGTAGATTCTGCTCAAACTTTGTAACATGGCAGTTAATCAGCAGCACTGCACATAGCATCAACGCATTTTTCATAAAATGTAGATGTGCAATACTTTGATTATGGCCAAACATTTGAGGGGTACCCCCAACCTTCCCCCCCCCCCCGCCCCTTCCTTCCCCCCGGGCTCCAGGGTCCACAGTCGGCCCTCTAAACATCGACAACATACCATTTTGCTGCGCGGTGTGTACATATCACTCATAAGCTTACTCAACTTGGGTCACGTAAGAAAAGCCTCAGCCTAAGAGGTTGCAAAGCCTACTCCAGAGCAGAGCCGATGCAGGTGCTGTTATGAAGGGGCAAATGCCAGGCCCAGCCTGTGGTGAAGTAATTACAAGTGTTGGTCAGGTATCTTACCGATACCCTTGTGACACAGTGTGTGCTAAGAATGCTGCAGAGGGCATTGCTCTTGCTTGCGGTGCATCTGCACAGCATGCTGCTGCAGCAGTGTTTCAACCAGTTTTCTCCCCGAGTACCACCGACTGGCACCACCAGCAGCAGCAATACCTCAGATCCACGTGCCCGCCTGTAACCAGGTCGCCGGTAGCCGTCGCCATGCCTGCACAGGCTCTGGCACGGCTGGGCTTGGCGCTGGCATCGGCGACAGTTCTGGAGCGCGCAAGCCTCAGCAGCAGCAGCAGCAGCAGCGAAACGCACCCCTGGAGTGCAGCCAACCCCCTCAGCATCCAGTGCACCAGCCACCGTAGCTGCTGCATGTGCTCTGGTATATGCCCGGTGTAGACGCTGATGGCTGCTGCTTCGCTCGCACACTGCGCACCTAGTGCATCTGCTACAGCAGGCCCACACTGCTGCTGCAGTAACTGTTGCGCTGAACGGTCCCCGGGGCCAACATGAGCACCGCCCGGGGCCGTGCTGGGGCCTGGGCAGGCCCGCGAGGCACCGCCAACACGCAGCGGCACGCTGCTGCTACCCCCCAGTCACCCTGTTAGCGATGCCTATGCATACAGGCACCGTACACGCCGCATACGTTCATACAAGAGGGTCACCGTATTTTCAACGTAAAAATATACGTTATACGTAGAGTCGTGTGAATATGTTGTACGCCGTGACCCATCACTAATTATGTGCCTTACATAATGCCCCGCTAACCGCAGTTCTGGTGCGCATATCAAACTCATTTGATGGCCGTTCTGAAGTTGAAGACGCACATCAAACCTCTGCAACCTCTGCCTTGTATCTCCTCAACTGGAGCCTTGTTGGGTTTCTTTGCGCGTGGCAGCGAGCTCCATGTGTCGTGCTCCCTCAGTGTCACAGATTGAGGCAGAGCCTGCTGCAGCCTGCTGGTCCTGTTGAGCCCCTTTTGATCCTGCTGCAGCTTGTGTCGCAGAATCGTGCACTCACAGAGCAGCGCAGGGCGAAACCAAATCATGGGCTTGACAGTGCAGCCAGTGTAGTGTGTGCCGCCGCACACCGTCATGCCCATCATTTGGTTTTGCCAGGCGCTTCTCTTTGAGGCATGCACGATTTTGCGACGAACCCAAATCGTCGGTACGACGGTGCGCGGCTGCACTGCGCGCACTGCAATGCGGCTGCACTGCACGCACGTGCGGCTGCACGGCACACACTGCAATGCGGCTACAGCAATGTGCCCATGATTTGGTTTTGCCAAGACGCTCCTCTTTCAGGCGTGCGCGATTTTGCTACACAAGCAGCAGTGCGTCGAAGAATGGCTCCCCACGACCTGCAGGCTGCATTAGGCTCTGCCTCAGAGGCAGTCTGTCACACTGAGTAAGCAGGTTACATCGAGCTCGCAGCCACACACGAAGAAACAAAAAAAAAAGCCCCAGTCAAGAAATACAGGCAGAGATTGGACTGAACAGCAGCTTGTAGGTGCTGAGCGGGAGATGGTGGTTGATACTACTTCAGAAGTAGTTGCATTGCTTCCATGAGGTTGACCGAAGGTTGCTCGCTCACATTGTGCACTCCTCCGCAAAATCACATGCATATGCCATGTTTGCAGCGCACTGACACCCGCCATCCAATCAGGACTTGTTGCCATCGCAGGGGGCATGCGTTCACAAAGCACGAGACGCCAACGTCACGCTCTCCCCCTCGCGTTGCGTGCTGTTCGGCGATGCTGCCGTTTCCGCAGTTCCTTCATATGGACGCCCACAGCGACCCGCCGCTCATTGCGCGCCAGCTGGGGCTCACGGCCGTTCCCAGCTTTGTCGCGTTCAAGGGGGGCAAGATGCTGGCGACCCTCACGTCCAGCGACAAAGGAAAGATCGAAGAGCTCGTGCAGCAGCTCGCCTGAAGGCATACTCCCAAGTAAAGAGGAAGGGAAGCCCTGTGCTGAACACAGAGTTGTCCCACGCGTGGCACTGACTGAGGTTGAGAAGCTGGTGCACCAGCAGCTCGGCTTGGCAGGAGGTGGGAAACCATGTTCAGAGGGAGCGGTGCCACTGCAGCAGCAGCTCCATGCCGCCACGAACGGGGGGTCGTGTGCGCACACACAACATGGTGGCGGTGGCGCGCGCACCAGTGGTGATCAGCGGCCGCGCCACCAGCACTATGTGCCGACACATGGACAACAGGTATTGTGCACGCAACGCCACAGCGGCGGCGCTGGGTACGTGCTTTACCAGTGGAGGGGGTTAAGGCATGTCATGTGTGCCACATACACTGACAGCCTGGGATTGGGGACGGTCGTGCAGAAATGGGTTCTAGATATGCCACTCCGCCGGTGATTTTTTAAAACGGGGTTTGGTGTAGTCGGGCTGGGGGTTGGCGCATGGACCAGTAAGTACTGCTCAGCAACAGCAGCAGAAGCAGCTGCTTCTCTGCAGATCTGGTTGTCGGAGTAAGTGCGGCAGCGCATTAAAGCTGTTGCTGCTGCTGCTGCTGAGCACACTGGACTGTGCTAACCCGCTCGCTTTTTAGATGCGCCACCTGCATACGCCGTCTTTGTATAGACAGACCGCTCGCCATGGTCAGTGCTGGTGCCACCCGCACGTGTGCACGGTCCATAGCCACAGTAAGTACACCCCCTTGGCCACATAGTTTTCATTACCCAGGCACTATAGTAGCACCTCCCCTTGGTCCGGCCGGCTGCCGCTGCGCTGCGCCGGCTATGTCGTAGACTCTTTACCACTCTTTCATTTCATGCTCACACGCTCTCAGGAGTGCTTCAATGGATTCTGGGCATGCATGTGCACTGTAAGGGTGGGGCCCTGTGCTGCCCTTGTGTGGTTTGCTTTGGATGGCCGCCTGTTGCAAAGCTTGCTGCACGCAGCCATCGCTTGCTGCCACCTCTTGCACATTGTGCTGGGTTTCTGGCAACGCTCGGCGGCGCCAGGCATTGATGCACATGGTGATCGGAGTCACATACCTGTAGGTTGGTACAGTAGGGTGCAGTCCACGGGCGGTAAGTGCCACATACTTCAGAAGTACTTGAAAGTATACTTCAGTGTAGTAGTATATTAAAGCGCACGCTGCTAGCTAGCGAGTCATGGGCACACGAAGGAAGGGCGAAGCCATCTCATTCACTTGCGTGGCAATGCACTAGGCAGGTGAGCAGGATTGTCTACACTACTGTAGAGCACAAGGTGCAGCATTGGCAGCAAGCCAGAGTGATGGGTGCGGTGGTGTTGCTCGTTGCGGTTCATTTTTGCCCGGTCTCTTACAACCGGCTGGCACCACGCTTCACAAAATTGTGCATGGCAGTGTGCACTCATTTTGGTGCCCTGCACCCTGCACTGCGCAATAACAAACATGTACATGGCCAGGGCGTGGGATACTGGGAACTGGTTGGCGGGGAGCAGAGTGGCGGGTCCTGGGCGGGGTGGGGTGCGGTGTGTGTATTCATAGTCTTCTGCCATCTAGCGCCGATGCCTGGTGCT
>JAULBY010033471.1:0-15094 GCA_032358315.1 Ophiocytium majus
CAGCAGTAGCCCACTGTGGGCGGCAGCGTATATGACGGCGTATACGAGCAATCGTATACGCCGTAATCTACGTATAACATACATACCACGGTACGGATATATATACGTATACGTTTCGTCGCAACACTACACACAAGTGTTGTACCATATCATAGTTCTGAAGTACCATGCAAACAGCACTATCTGTGTATGCAACGATCTGTGAATCTGCACCAGCCCGGTACAACTTGCGACGCAGGTCGACCACCCTCGTCTAACCAGACCTCAGTGGCAGGACAGGCAATGCATGGCCAGCGAATGCCAGCATGACAACCCCAGCAGCTGGGTGGAAGCGTTGACCATGAACACACATGTGATGTGTGATGTACGGTAGTATTTGCCATTCACACCTGGTGTGTGGAGCACGAAGCATGACCATCCCAAGGGACGCCTTTGCCTGCATATGTATGCACATGTCAAACACACAACATACATTGCATACCATGATATGCACACTCTAAATAGACAAGCTGACGCCAGGCATTTTCTTGCCCACAAAGGCTTGCACAGCAGCCTCCAGCGCATCATAGCCATGGCGCCAGGGGTCCGTCGATTCGCCCAGGGCGCGCCTGATGCATCGCAGACACATTACTGCCTCATCAAGCCTGCACAGGAGGGCACACGTGTGCAGCAGCACACACGTGAGTGCCAAGCCATTGTGGCCCTATTGTACAGCTTTGGTGGAGATACACAACTGCAAGGACATGTCGGCCCGCACACGGTTGCAATGCACCTTCTGCCATGTATGATAGCAGCGCCGCGGCTGTACACTTGACACGTGCATCACTGCTTCTTCAGGCCAGTGTAACCGTGCGTGCGAGGTATTAGCAAAAGGGTGGCACAGCACTGTGAATGCCACTCAGTGCTGGTTGTAGCATCAACGATGCCGTGCATTCCAAGACCAGCAGTCAGCTGTGACTGGTTGAAAGCCAGCTTGCAGCAGCCAGCAAACGACAGTTGTCCGATACAGCGGCCCACAGAGTTCAGCACCAGCATTGGGATGCTCACCGTTTGCTATTGACAAGGCTGGACACAAATTCAAACAGAAGTGCGAGGTGGCTGGGGGAAGGCCCAGTGGGGCACTCGTCCACACTGGCTGCCAGCCATGCAGACAGTGGTGCACGGATCTGCAGCAGCAAGCAAATTCTTAGGCGGGTCAGCCAGGAAACCGCACATGTGGCAGGAGTGGCTGCTGCTGCACGGACAAGCTGGTGGCAGAGCACTGGCTTCCTGATAAGAGTAACGATGTACACCAAGACTGCTGGCTCCACAAAACATGCGGCAGAGTGCTGGCAGGTGCGACAGGTGCCATGACTACATGTGCGGTATGTGTCAACTGCACAAAGGAGCGGTTCGCGCACCACACGCACAGGCTCTGAGACAGGTGCACCGTACATAAGGCAACTGTGTCACAGCTGCCACAGAGGTGGCACAACATCAATGGGGTGTGCAATTTTTTGTACTGTCTCGTTCCAAAGTAGCCTTTCGGGCTGACGCTTTGGGAGTTCAAAATGCATGGGTAGAGCACGTTAATGCATGACCGAAAGTTGTACAGTACAGTGTACATGCCGCCTTAGCAATGACTTGCCTGTGATACCGGCTCCAGTTCAAAGATGCCTACACCCTGTACAGTTGTGTTTGGCTTCAACGCCTGTCCTGCGGCGACACATACAACAACATGCACGCAACAGCTGCTCAGCTTTGGCAGCAGCTGTCACAGCCACACCAGCACACAGGTGACAACGGAAGCAGCAGTGCAACAACGATGCTCCCGCTGCAGCAGTACACCGGCGTGCCCAAAGCTGCACACCAAGCGGCGTCTTGCGCACATGATTGCCTGCGAAGCATGACAGGCCATACAGTGCCAGCCACCAGTGGACACAGTGTAGCATGCACCGCGTCCGCACCCACCTTTGGCAGCACCAGCGCGGCCCTGTGGCTCCTCCTCCACTACCACCATGTCATCACATGCATCCTCCCCTGACAGATCGACCGTCGCCTCTGCGCCAGTGTCATAGCTCCTGCCTGCGCCCTCAACGGAGCTGCTCTTGGCCTTCGGAGGCGTAGCCACGCGAGAAGTGGTGCTGCCGCTGCCGCCCTTGTGCAGCGTAGCAGGGAAAGCCTGTCCGTTCATGACCCTGGTGAGCTGTGTGTCGGCCATGCGAGCCAGGCGCAGGCGCTCTGCCAGGGACATGTGCTTGAGCACGTCAGGGTCCAGGCGGCGCGCCTCCTGCACAGGTGCATGTGTGCGTGCTTCACTGAGTGCACCTCATGTGTGCATGTGTGTGTATTTGAGTTGAGTGCAAGATGTGGCAGGGCTTGCACACCGAGGCGCATGTGTCAAGTCAGGGTATGTCAACATGCACCGGTTGGGTGAGCATAGCAGCCAGCTGATCACCAAAACATGCACATTGTGGCGGCAGACACTGCCATGCCCGAGAGCCTTAAATGGTGATACAAGCCCTCCAACACACTTCTGCAACATTCCCATGTGAAGTGCTCGCTGAAACACATGTACATCATCAACAGGCACTAGCAACAGGTGAACTGCCTGGATTCAGATGTTTTCATGTGCAGGTGCAGTCTAGATAACTTAACAAGTCACCCCAAGACAAGTGTGGTAGTACCGGAAGCGCCACACTTCCCAACTGAAGAGGCATGTCAATGCACACGTACCCCTACACAGTCTGTGGCGCGGTAGACGCACACAACACCAACAATGCTTAGCAGGCGCCTGCAGCTGTGCACCACTTCCACACCCACACACACAACTGACCCACCTCAGCAGATGAGAGCTGCATGACCTGGGCCACCTTTGGCTGCCACCCAAACTGCCGCCCACCCCGGTCCCTTTTGCCGCCTTTGCCGCCTTTGCTGGGACTGGCGCGTTTTGCCTTGAAGGCCGTGCGCTTTCTGGCGGCAGCAGCATCGGCGGTGCTGTGTGACTGATTGGCAGCTGCAGCCGCGACTGGCGGTGGTGACTGGCGGCTGAAAGTGCCCAGCACCTGCAGCGACGCAAGCGTGGCGCAGGAAGTGCAGGTGCGTACACTTGAGGCTATGTGGGACAAGGCATGTGTCAAGTGCGGCTGGTGAATGACATCCTTGCCAGCAACAGCACCACATCGAAGTGCAGAGTGCATCGCATCACTTCAACTCCAAGCCAGCAGGTGCGCGCCACATGTGAATGCACAGACACCATCGTGCGCCAAGTGGTAGCTCTCCAAGGACACAACCGTGCAGCGTGCACGGCCTGCCCACCTCCTGCTGCACATCCGGCGGCAGCGCGTTGAGCACGTGCTCGTTGATCTCGCTCAGGCTGCCGGGGAACGTGGGCACCTGCGTCTGCTCTGCCAACGCCTCCACCTCACCATCACTCCACGCCCCGTCGCCACCACCACCACTGCCGCTCATTCCACCCGTGACAGCTTGAGCGGCAGCAGCGCCGCCATGCCGTGGCATGTCTGGGGAACCGCGTGCATGCACGGGCGGGTAGTGGCGCATGTGCGCTGCGTGCTCAACGGTTGCCAGCAGCTTGTCTCGCTCGTCTGGCGGCAGTTCGGCCAGGAAGGCGGGGTCTACTTGGGATGGAGTCACCTGTGGTAGTGTGAAGGTGGCCAATGCGCGCGCAGCGATCCCCAGTCAGTGCGCAGCCAGGGTAAGCATGCGGTGAACTGCCGTGCAGGCGTCCACACACAGTGAGGCAGCAAGCACGCACAGCCAGCAGGACTTGTGTTCATGTGCAAAATGCATGAGAGTGTGGCATGCAGGTGCTTGGCGGGCATTGCACATGCCCCTCCCACGCCATTGTGCTGCTCACCTGCGACAAGGTGATGTGGTTGCCAGGTGTGTGCACAGCGGCAGCAGAGCCACCTGCACTGCCGCCGCTGCCCACCTCCTGCCAGCCTGCACCTGCGGCGTGGCGCCGGTGTGGAGGCGTGGCGGGCACGCGGAATTGGAAGGCCTCCTGCTGCCGGCGGTGCTGCTGTTGCTGGTGGAGATGGTGGTGAACTGTCTCTCCATACTCGCTGTCATCGCCTTCAACTTCAATGTCATCTTCAACATGGCCGCGAGGCTGAACGGCGGCCCTGGCCTTGCCGTTGTTTTTGCGGCGTGCAACGGCACGTGAGCTGCTCTCCGCAGTCGAAATGGCCACAGCTGCACCTGGCATGGCACCGCCAATAGCATGTGCAGCAGTTGTGGGCAGCGGTTCCCCCTCAGTGGTGGCTGTTGCTGGGAGAGGTAGCTGCTGCGCGGTGGCCGCACTTGGTTCCACTGCTTGGTCGCCGCCACGCTGCAGCCAGGACGACAGCGCGGCTGCTTCCTTAGGCTGTGGGACAGGCAGGAAGCAGCGTGCATACAAGTTGATGGCTGGGTCAGAATGCAACTACCACCGCAGGCGGTGCTTGCAAGCACCACGCGCATGCGTTGCGCAAAATCAGCATGCAGCGGTGGTGTGTGGTCTGACTAGTGCCACATAGCCACCCGCTCATGCCCTCACAGCAGCGGAGCAGCCCACGCTCCACCCCTACAACGCACCAGCGAACACCGCCAATCAGCCAGGCCCGCCGAATCATGAAACAAATTCAGGTGCATGGCCTGCAAATGGTAGAGCTGCAGTGTGTGACCCACCTTGACCCCCGCCCCCCCTCCTTCCTCCAGTGGCATGCCAGTGACTGCGTCAACCAGTCGAGTGGTGTGCAGGCCCAGCCCCCGAATCTCCTTGGGCGGGCAGTTGAGGCCCAGCAGCAGCGCGATGGCTGCCTGCGCGAGTGGCTCTGGCGCATCTTCAGGCGCGGGCAGTGCTACACTGCGGCTGAAGTTGTCGCATATGCCGTGACCGAGGTGTTTGGCAGGTGGCGGGGCGCCCTGCGGTAGGGTGATGCACCAGCGGGTGCAGAGGCCATGCGGTGACACGGTCGGCCACTGTGCACAAAAACGCGAGATGGTCCTAAGTGCTATGCCAATGGTGCTGCTGCTGTGCTAGGGTGCCAGAGCGAGCCGCGCTTTGGAGTGGTTGCCAGGCTGCGCTGATGGTACAAGTGGCAAGTGGCCAGTGAGCACGTTCACGTGTGGGCGGTACATGCCAAGACGGCATAAGCGTTGCAGCAGCAATGAAAGAAATGTCACACGCACTCAGGCAACATCAGCTGTTGGAAGTGCGCTGCATGGTGCAGCAGCAGCATGTTGGATGCCGCAAAGATTTCTAAACTGTCTACTTATCAGCGCAAGCGCACGCACCACGCGCAAAAATGCACTGATGCCCACCAGTGGCCCCACACACTCACTGGCTTGGCACGCTTGAGGGACAGTGTGCACGTTCGGGCCTTGCAGCCCTCCTCTCTGAGGCGCTTTGAAACTTCCTCTGCTAGACCCCGCATGAATTCATTGGCTCCTGCCTGGTCATCAAACCGCACGCCCCAGCCCACCTGCACAGAGTCCATCGCCAAACACACGCACCCACGCATCAGCAGCCGAGCCAGCAAGAATGATCCGAGCACAACAACTGCAGTAGGCGCCGATGGGAGTGGCGCTGGCATGGCTGCGGCGGTGGCAATGGCATGCCGTGACAGCATATGCATGCCTCAGCGGCCCAATCCGCATCAGCAGCCACCCAGGGACGGGAGGCACGGTGGGCAGACTTGCTATGGTGGCAAGCCCAAACATTTCGAACTGGCAGCTGGCCACATGGCCACATGCATACACACGCAGTGCATTCCAACCATGGTGAGCACAATAACTGTCAGGCTGCTAAAATGTCCGGCTTGCACCTGTGTGCCGAGGCTTTTGCGTGGGCGGTAGGGCACCACTGGCCGCGCGTCCTCGCCATGCGCAAACGTCCACAGAAGCCTGCACAGGCATGCAAGCACAATCAGCATGGTGGTGCACAAGTGCCATGTGAAACAGGGCTGTTGATGGCTATTGTGCTAGTGCATTGGCTGCCTTCCCGGAACAACAAACGTCTATGCTTGGCCATCAGACTGCTCAAGCGGCGCATGTCACGTGGGTCACGTGGATGGACGATTGTTGATTGTCATCGCGCCACCACAACTGCAACATTGCAAAGGTACCAGAGGGGCGGTGTGCGATGTAAGGTTGAAAGACTCGTTGCAGTGCGGCAAGGCCTTGCCACCTGCCACTGCAGCCAAGGCAGGTAACGCACGAAATGAAAACACCATTTAAGAAGCAGGGTGCAGTTGACCAGCAAGCAAACCTGCCCTGCTGGGATTGCAAGCATGCGGTTGCACAACCGGTTGCAAACCGACAGGCGTGCTTGATGTGCAGCAATTTCGTGTGTTATTGCTCTGATCACACATGCACACCTGCCCGTCTTCTCCTTGAAGATGGTTTGCATGTTCTCCAGGGAAGATGCCGTGATATGCCTGCAGAGGGTGAACCCATGCTGAGCCAGCTTCTCTGCCATGTTGTAGCCAACGCCTGGCAACTCCTGTGATGGGGGATGTACCAGTGGCAGGTCGCACACAGAAATGGGACCGCAGGCAGCAGGAGGCACAAGTGACTTAGGCAGACCTGTGGAGGCTTATGTGCCAGTCCTCAGGCATGTCAAGGGGTTCCACTTTCTGGTGACACACCAGTCGGTAGTTGACATCGTTGAGTGTATGCTTGGTTGAGCCAGCACAAGCTCAATGCTGACAGCGATCATCGTATGGCAATGCACGCCGAGGTGGACTACCAGCAGGCCTGTACAACCGCTGCACTCGCCATTGCACACTGTAACAGGGAGTCAGCCAGTTATGCTTCTTATCCTTCTCACCTTGACTGGCATGTCGTGCAGCATGGCAACAGCCTCCTCCTGTGACAGGTAGCACACTCCGTTGGGCTTGGCTCGCTTTGTGGCCAGGCGGGCCAGCAGCATGCTGGTGCCACCGCCTGCAGAGCAGGGGCACTGCGTGCGCCGCAATATCTCGCTGCGCACCTCTGACGCCACGTGCCTGTGCACGCACACATTGCATAATCAGCAGGTGCGCAGCGTATGTCAGACCGTCACCGGTGGTGATGCGGTAGTGACTGGTGGTGGTGCCACACAAAATGTAATAATGCACGTGCGTGTGTGTGCAGTGCAAGCTGGGTGGGCCCAAGGTATGCCTGCAGCCTCTTGCCACAATCTCGGCTGGTGTGCTGATTCTTAGCAAAATAGCAAGCATCCACTGGTGCCATGCTGTCTGACCATCAGGCGCGCTGTAGCAACTGACACAATGGACTGCTGCCACAAAGCCATGGGGCCCTGGGGCATTCTGGCACCAGAGGTCGTTGTAAGAAGTGGCTGCGGCTGCAACAGCTGGGCAGCCATGGGCAAAATGCCAGTACAATCGCATGACATGCATCACAGCACTCAACCAGTTGCCACTCACATTGCATTGCAGCCTGCCGGCAGCTCCAGTATGGCTTCGTCGCACGACACACTCATGACCACCGGCGCTATCCTGTGGAAGACGCGGTAGACCTGATCGCTAACCTGCAAATGTCCAACGCCCAGACATAAACGAACACAAGCGGCAGCAAACAGTGGCTTCTCTCAGGACCCGCCAAGCAATGCCGCTGCTAGGCAAGGTGCTGCTGAAGCAAGTCGGGCAAACGAAACACCAGTGTGCGTTGTGAGCAGTACCAGCCGAGTGAGCAGAGTGCAAGCTGTTACCACACTGATTTGAGGTGGTTTGTCTGAAGATCAAACAGCAGAGGGACTGCGTTGCACTCTTCATGCATCACACATACGCGAGCCTGGCCAACTGTGCGTGTGCCGCATAGAATGCACTTGCACTGGCGGCTGCCGTGTGCATGCGTGCTATGCCTGGCCACTCAAGCCTCAGGTGTGACACCGTCATGGTTCACCTCATAAACCAGCTGCCCCAAAGCAGCACTTAAATGTCACACATGTCAGGATCTATTGTAATGCATCTCACCTCGTCAAACGCCTCAAAGTCATAGGGCAGCACTTGTAGGTCAGGGCACAGTTCCTTGGCACGACCCATCGGCATACCAGCCCGCACACCTGCAATAGCATGCCATCAAGTATGTCCATGTACTGCAGCGGTGTCAGAGTGGACATGTGCAGGTATTGCAGTGGCCACGGCGCATGCGACAAGCCTGTTGTGGCACATCAGCAAGTGCGAATGTTGACATCGCGATGTAACACCAAGCTGTATGCAGTCGCCACATGCATGTGACAACAGTGTTGTTACCAGCACCATCACTGCTGCATCTGTGTAGCGCCACACAGCAAGCGTTGCTGCACGACACAGCTGCACATCCCCACGCAAACTACTTCAGGAAGTACAAACCCAACTGTGTTGAGTCACAGTAGCTGCAACTCAACACACACACCTTTCTCCCGCGCCGCATAGCTGCATGATGAAATCTCACTGCTGCTGCCGATGCCCGTGCCAGGGGTGGTGCCGCCAGTGTGCGCGACCGCAACGGCCTTGCCCACCAGCTCCGGATGTTGGCGCAGCATGACACTCACCTGCACATATCAGTCACAGCACAAGGTGCAGACACAGTGTCAGTGCCATATGGCTAGCACCGGAACGCAGACAAGCAGCAGCTGCTACCACACCATGTGCGCCGCAGGTGGCACCGTGCTATGACACCCACGTTAATTGACTTTGTGAGTGCAGGCAAAGGGCATGTGGAGCTGTTGCTGTGCTCTGTTTTTAGTGGCAGCAGCACAAATCGCCCCCACCGCTGTGCGTGCAAGATTCACAACACAGCGGTAACGTGCATTTCCTGGCATGAAATGGGGCACTTACAAAAAAGCAGTCCATGTCGACGTGGAGAATGACACGTGACTTGCCAGACCCCAACGGCCCGCTGCAAAGCAAGCAGACGGACATCCCACAATTTTGTGCGAACCAGCACCATGGTGGATGAGCAATCACACATACAGCAGCGAAATAACAGCAGCAGAGCTCCTATGCATAGGCACAGGCTCGCAAGGAGAACGCTGACAGCAGTATAATGCCGCCAAACACTCTACGGCACATGCGGTGCCTCCCACCGTCATGGCACCACCCCCCCAACCACCACCACCAATGTGACCCTAGTGCTGGACACTCTCACTGTGGAGCCGTCACCCACCTGTAGAGTGCCTGCCCCCCATTGGCGTCACGCTCGCGCAGGTACGAGTCCACCACGCGTGAGTACCGCGCGCCAAACTGGCCAATGTGGTGCAGCCTGCTGTGCTCGTAGAAGGTGGACAGGAAGTGTGGGTCGTCCTTGCTGGTGCGCGGCTGGCCCCAGTCCGTGCGCTGCCGCTTTGTTTCCCGCTCAGGCGCAGCAGTGCCACTGCCAGGGTCCCCAGCTGAGCACCCACAACCAGGCCCTGTGCTGCCACCAGGGTTGTTTACCTGTGGGGGGCTTGTGCCAGCAGCACCTGTGCTGCTTGCGCCAGACTCCAACTCTGCTGCTGCCGGCTGCGGCTGGACAGCCGTGGCAGTGTGTGCTGCTGCTGTCAGGGCGGGTGTTGCCGGCAGTGACGATGATGATGGGCGCAGCGGTTGTGAACCCTGTGACTTGAAGGCGTAGGGATTGACAACGCGAACAGCGGCAGGCATTGGTGGTGCTGTTGCCGCCGCTGGTGGCGGTGGCGCAACAGTTGCTACCATCGGCGCAGCACCACCACTGCTGCATCCACCAGCTCCTGAGCCGCCTTGTGACACCGCCAGTGCAGTGTGTGCTGACAGCTCCTGGCACAGCTGCTGCTGCTGCTGCTGCGCCGCCTCCCCCTGCCCCTGCGCATGCTCCATTTGCGCGCCCTGCTCCTCCGCCAATGAACCCGCCTGCTGTGCAGAGTGGTGCTGCTCCTGCTGCGCCTGTGGACCTTTTTGCACAAAGGCCCTCATCCCCGTCTTCTGCAGAGCCAGCCCCGGCACCATGTAGGAGCCTGTTGGCAGCAGCTTGCCTACCGCCACGCAGTCCGTAACCCACTTGGCAACCACAACAGTGGGCGGTCGGCGTAGCTTCCGCAGCTCTTTGAGCTTAGTTTCAGGCAGAACGTTTGCAACCATGTGAGTAACGTCTGCAGTGTAGTAGGCCTCCACGGTACCGCCGCGCTGGCACAGCAGGTCCCTCAGCACCTGCACATGGCCATGTCATGTGTGCCATCGCATACGTTGATGTGGCGGTGCCAAGGAATGTTGCAGTTGGCATGCATACTGACAGGGGGGTTTGGTGGGAGAGTGCACAAGCATGCAGCTGACGCGCATTGGAAGTTACAGGCAACGGTACTAGCACAGCCATTCTGACAGCAGACGCGCGTGCAAGCGGTGGAACACTTCCGGATTGTGCTAGAACATGCCTACAGATGAGCTGCTGCTGCTGCTGCTGCGCAGTCGGACAAACCCAGCCAAGGCAGCCAGCACCAACTGACATGCCAGTCATGCAGCACAGCATCGTCTTTCAGCCACAGACATCACTTACGTCCAGTGGCGGCTCCGTGAAGCCATTGACGTACACCGTCACTCCCTTGAAGATGCCCGCCTCTGGTGCCAGCTGCTGCGCACTCCCGCTCTGCTCGGCCGCACAAGCGAACTGCTCCCTGAGCTTGAGCATCTTGTGAGCCATGTACATGCGCCCAGAGCCCTCATGGTGCTCCCCCACCTGGATTATTTTCTTGGGTGTGGAGGGCTGGCTTGCTCTGCCAGGAAGTTTCAACTCCAGGTCTGGCCCAGCACGCCTCTGCATGTTTTGCGCTGGCTGCTCAGAAAAGCTGATGCTGCTTCGCTGCTGCGTGGTACTGCCAGCTACCGGTGCAGCAGAGAGGCAGCAGCACCAGCCATCGCCCCCCGCCACTGCCAGCTGGTACTGCCAGCTACCGGTGCTGCAGAGAGGCAGCAGCACTCGCCCCCCCCGCCACCACTGCCAACTGGCCTCCTCAGATGAGGTTTTGGCGCCTAAAGATGAACTGCTCAGCAGTTGTGGGCGTGATTACAGCTGCAGCGCCCAAGTGGGCTCATTGCAACACTGTGGAGGAAGGAGGGGGGATGGCGGACTCTTCACCACCAGCAGCAGACACGGCACATGCAGATGCTGCCGCTGCTGTGCCAGCTTCGGCTGAGCATGTGACCACGCAGCAAGCAGCATCAACTGATCACGCTACTTCAGAGGCAGCATCCACAGAGCAGCAACAGGACGGTGCCTCAGCACCTGCTGCCTCGGCCACCGCTGCTGGTGTTGTCGCCAGCGAGAGTAAGCCCATGACCAAGGGCGAGATGAAGCGTCAGGTGAAGAAACAGCGCATGCAGGAGAAAAAGGAGGAGAAAAAGCGGGAGAGGAGAGCTGCGCGGGAACAGAAGGAGCGGGAACTTCTGGCTGCCGGCCAGCCCGTGCCGTGGCTGCAGCCCAAGAAGGAGAGGGCGCCTGGGGAGAGGACATCGAACCAGGTGATAACACTGGTGGTGCTGCCAGCATCAGCATCAGCAGTACCATTTCCCACAGTGACATGGTTTTACACAGCCTGCACTCTAGCACACAAGTTGAAGTTCAGACAGCGCGCGGCTGTGAGCGCTTTACCTTCTTTCCCCAGCACAACAATCAGCCAAATTTGGTAAACGCTTCACTGCACATGTTTACTTTGCCCACACCTGCGTACGACATGCATACATGCCAGCAACCCATCAAATGCAGCTCAATAGCTGGCTTCGTTCTGCTGTGCCACTGCTGTAACGGCGGCGACATGCTTGTGACTTGCACCTGGGCACCAGATCAAGCGCGACGAGGTGGAGCAGCGCGCACAGGAGCATGGCTACCGTGTGCTGCTGGACATGTCATTTTTTCACCTCATGAATGAAAAAGAGCGCCTCAGTCTCAGGCAGCAGGTGGGCGGCATACTGGCATGCATGGCAGCAAGGTGTGCAGCGTTCTAGCACACAAGTTGCAGTAGCTGAGTGGAAACATGCGGCAGGTGCCTCAAACGGCTGAAGTGCTTGGATACGCATGCAAACCCTTATGACACATGTGTACCCATGCTCAGTGCGCACAGCACTTTGCCATATGTCATGTCCGCGTTGTGCAAACAGGGCTAGACTGCCATGTTGCCTCTGCGCATTATGGCCCGCAAATGACTGCCGCCACTTGCTGTCAATGTTCGGCTCACAGTGTCGTTAATGTATGACGCTCACATCACTATTTACAGGTGGCGTTCTGCTACTCCAACAACAACAAGGCTGCCGTGCCTGCTAACATAATCCTGACCGGCATTGGCCAGGAGGCAGAGGACCTCATGAGTGCCTGCGCAGGGTTCGGTGACTGGGCAGCAGTCAAGGTGGGCCCATGGCACCAACGCTTGCTTTTTTCAAAGTGAACTGTGCACACACTCAACTTGCGCATGCCCTTGGTGCCCACGTGCACCCCCAAAAAATCGCTGTTTATGAGGTCACGTGCACCCCCAAAAAAATGCTGTTTATAAGGTCACGTGCTCCCGGCACACTGCCACATTCTGCAATCTCAGTGGATGGTTGCTGCGCTTTTGACCAGCAGCCGGCTCAGCAGCGCCAGTGCGACCCCTGAGCACCATTGTGTGTAATGGTGGGAATTGTGAGCAGGTGCAGCATGAGGGCTACCTGGAAACTTTCGCCAAGGAGGAGCTGGTGTACCTGACTGCTGACTCAGATGTCGACCTGGAGCAGCTGGACCCTGCAAGGGCGTACATCATTGGCGCCTTTGTGGACAAAAACCGGCATAAGGTGTGACACCAGTGCTCATCCTGCCGGCGCTGCTTACCATGGTGGAGGCACCCTTGCTAGCATGTGCCTCACACGATGTGGGGAAGGACTAAGTGGCACCGCACCGCTCTTTCGCCGATGCGCACAGCACATGGTGTCAACTACCAGTATTATGCAGCATGCATGTGTTTGATTCCTTCACTCTCTTGTGGTTCTAATTAATACTTCACGTACATCTGACGCTGGCAGCGTACTTGCCCTGGACTCCCCTTTTCAGGGAGCTACCGCCAGGAGGGCGAAGGAGGACGGCATTGCAACGGCACGCCTCCCTTTAGACAAGTGAGTCCTACCTTCCACCTGCTATGTGGTTTGGATGCGCTGTGCTATTGTCTCATGAAATTCACATCCAGCGCTTTCATTGGCGCATCTGCCGCAGCCACATCAACTCCTGGCTAGCTGCCGAACTGATAGTACGTGCGCTTTCCATGGTTGCAGGTACCTGAACCGGAAGGGCACCTCTGTTCTGACGGTAAACCACGTGTACGACATACTTCTCAAAGCCATGGCCGCTGGAGGCGACTTCCAAGCGGTGCGTGGCTGTTATTGTTGGACACTTCGCTCACTTAATTGTGTTCGCCTTTGTGCAGTAGCGTGCGGCAGCTGCTGTGTCCCCCCCTTCCGTCATTTATATCAGCAGTGCGCACTCGCCACTTTTCTGCCTGCCGGCTTTAGTAAGCCGCAAGTCTGCGCCATGCACTCATGTAGACATATAGACTACTTTTTAAAAAGTACTACGTAGTGTGTGCTAGTGCTGTGCTCACCAACAACCCTATGGCATGTGCCTTGGCTGCTGTTCCGGCTCTTGCAGGCGGTTGCGGAAGCGGTGCCCGGGTTGAAGCGCAGCTCTGAAGGCGCTGCCGCTGATTGTGAACAAAGCTGCACACATAAGCGAGCGTGCACATGTAGTGACAACTGAGCTACCGCAAGTGTGTGTTCGCTGGCGTGTGCCACCGCAATGAACACATGCTTGCCTGTATTCGCACCTCCCGGTCATTATCAGCGGCACTGGTGGGGACAAAGCTACGGACGCCCCGCAAGTTTGTGCAGTGGAGCAGCTGGCAGCCGGTGCAGCACCTGCAGCTTTTGCTGCTGTGATGCGAGGCCCTGCATGGCGTCGTTGTGTTATTTGTTGTAATTTCACTACATGTATGCCTGCTGTTATGCTGTGGCCGCCACTTGACTTTGTTTTTTGCCATCATGTTCGACATTTCAATGACTGTGTGTTGCAGCCTGCTGCGGGGGGCAGGTTGCAGGTACAGAAATGCTCAATGCGGAGAAAACTGTGCAGTAGGCACCACAGCAAAAACCTGAGGGGTCATTGCCACCGTAACCAGTGTCACGGAAGAGCCACTTTTTTTCCTTGTTGTGCCGTGGGTGGCAGCTGACACACAGCAGACCGGCATGCATTAGCAAACAGTACAACCTCCCAAAGACCACAGCAGCAGATATCATCGATGAACATGCGCCATCTACATTATCCATATGAGGCACCTCAGTCCGCTGAGAGTCTGGTCGTCCCACCAGCAGAGCAAGGGAGCAAAAGAGCACCTGTGCGCATGCGGCTTCACCCAAAAGCATGGAAACGCCACCTAAAGTGTGCACTTGTCAGACATGCGTGAGCGCAACACCTTTGGGAGCCCCGGGGGGGGCCGCCCGGGCGTGGGTGTTCAAAAGTTTTTTGCACCCAAAGTGTTTTTTGCACAGCCACCAAGCATAGCTGATGTTGTCTGAACAACGAAGCCTTTGGTCCGGCATGGCGAGTACAGTAGCAGCGTGTTCGTGTCACAGCAGTAATGTGAAGCCATTCGATACCGCCCCGCACACCTCTGTAGGTCCTCGTCGTGGCTGCGGCGGGGCATGCATGCAGGTGTGGGTGCTACCTGGAAACTCATTTTATTGAAAGCCGGATCAAATGCATGTACTAGTATATGTATATATATTGCAAATCTTGGTGTTAGATTTTTTTTAGGGTGCAGGCCTTCGTTTATTCCCTAGACCCCCCCCCCCATCGAACCAAAAGTTTTTTTATTGTTTCACTAAAACCGTATTTCAGGCTGGCTGGCAAAAAATCCCACCCTGCCCAGCCGCGGCCACCAAAGCCCTGTTCCTTCCAGCGCGTCGGAGCTGTCGAGGTGAGACGATGCTGCCTTTCTGGCCGACTTGCACGACCCCGCAGCAGCGGGAGAGACAGCACGCGCCTGCAGGCTGTACAGCTGATCATGAGGATACGCATGTGTAATATGTGGTATCTGCACCTGTGTGCATCTCCCACTGTTACCTATCTTGCCTTCTACTGTCTTCATTTGCACAGTATGCAC
>JAULBY010033482.1:0-15089 GCA_032358315.1 Ophiocytium majus
CCACAAACATGCACGCATGTGCATGCCGCGAATAGGGGAAGTGACAACCAGCGGCCTACTGAGCACCAGGCATCGGCACTAGATGGCAGAAGACTATGAATACACACACCAAGTGTACTACTGGGCTCTTGCACGCCCCCAAGTGCAAATAAATAAAAACTACTAGTAGTAGTACTACAGTAGTAGTCAGGCCGGTTCATTGCGTGCCCGAAATTGCAGGTGGACGAAACCAACAGGTTATTATGCCCAGGTGCTGCCGTGGCTGCGGCAAGATGCCAGGCAAAAAGCCTCTTTGGTGGTGTATCCATTTGGTTAATATCAATTCGAAGCATGCAGCTCCCACCCTGTGCGCACCGATCTGCTGGCTACTGAGGTAGTCTCCTTGAAGGGTTAGGATGCTGCACTGCTGAGAGTGCCAAAAAAAAGGTGGCCCTGTGGCATTCTACCCTTTGAGGCTGGGGAGCTGCAGAGTGCAGTTACCATTAATGCCGCCCTTTCGAAGTCAGTTCATCTTTGTAGTGCACGCGCCAGCAAGCAGTGCTGAGTCAGCACTGCACTTCTAGCAGTGCACTGCATGACCGTTAAGCATTTCTTCTGCTGAGCACACACTCGCACGACCTGATCATATCCACTGCAGTTGGGTGATCACCAGCCAGCGAGGGAAACACACCGCGGCAGCAGCGCGGCAGCGGCAGCCTTGGGCAGGCAGGTGCGCAGTAAAGGCGCCTCATCACACTCTCCGACTACCCTCGCCCCTGCATTGCCGCCGGACTCACCATGGCTCGCAAGAAAGCCACACCCAAGAAAGCAGCCTCAGCTGTGCAGCAGCCCGAGCAGAGGCAGCAACTAGCGAGAGCAGCAGCGGTGCAGCCTTCGTCTTCGGAAGATGACGAGCCCTTCGCCCCTGCCCGCAGCCGTAAGCGCAAGCGCAATGCCAGGGTCGTCACAACTTCCATCGACATCTCCCCTGCGAACGAACCGGAGGCGGTGCTGCTGACTGTGTCGGTGGCGGCAAGAGAGGTCGACTCCCGCTGCACCATTGTGCTTCAGCGGTCAGGCGGGGTGTCACTGGCGCAGGAGAGGCTGGTGGGCACTGTGCTTCAGGACAGCGACGACGAGGCACTCGCCCCCAGCGCCGCCAGCGATGCCTCCGTTTCCCTGGTTTTGGATGGCGCAAGAAAAGGGGCGAACGGGGGCAGGGGCTCCTGTGCCGTGGGCGGGGATCTGTGGCAGCTGCTGTGCGCGTGCGCCAACGACGGCACCATCAGCCTTCGCCCGCACCACGGCGCCGCCAACGGCAGCAGCAGCGCCGGCAAAGGAGCTGGCGGCCTACCGCCGCAGCTGGCGGTGACCTTCCAGCGGGCAGCTTTTTCCGCAGCCCTCGCGCTGTCCATCCCCCCGGTCGCCAAGCCAGCGCTGCGCAGGCTGCGCGAGCTGGTGTACTGGGCGCACGGTGCGGCAATCACACCCTTCTGGACGCCATCCCTTGCCGCCGGCAAAGCTGCCGCCTCCGCCACGGCCAGCGATGATGGCAGCGCGGGGGGGGATGCAGACGGCGGCGGCAGCGCCACAGCCGCCGCCACCGCCGCCGCCACCGCCGTCACCGCCCACGACCTGTACGAGGCTGTGGAGGCGAGGCGAGCGAGAGATTCCGCAGTGACAAGAGCCCTAGTCGCTGGCGCGCCGCTGCCGCCTGCGCCCGCGCTGCTGCCGGTGCTGCGGCGGTACCAGCAGGCGGCGGTGGCGTGGATGCTGCAGCGGGAGCGCGGCGTGCTCAGCGCCAGTTCTGCCGGCATGCTCAGCAGCAGCGACGCTCGCACTGATAACAGCGGCAGCACCGGTGTCAATGGCAGTGCCAGCAGTGGAGGTGGCAGGAGTGCTGGCGGCAGCAGCGGTGGTGGCGGTGGAGGGGGCGGCAGCAGCGGGAACAGCGGCGCTGGAGGCGGAGGGGGTGTGGCGGGAGTGGCGGAGCTGGCAGGATGGGTGCAGCTGCGGGTGGAAGGTAGCGGGAGGGGAGTGTGGTACAATGCCTTGAATGGTGCTGTGGCGTGGCAGCCGCCGCTGTGGCCAGAGGGCGGGGGGGAGGCGTCGCGCGGCGGCATCCTGGCTGAGGAGATGGGGTAAGTGCCAAGCAAAAGCGAAATCGTTCGCCACATCTGGTGCTGTGTGGCACACTTGATGTACTTCTTGAAGTATGTGTCTTTGTGCTAGTGCTGAAATGCCGAAGAGGAGATGGGGTGAGTGCCAAGCAAAAGTGCATGCCAAGTCTGGTGGTGTGTGGCGCACTTCATATCCTTAAATACCTCAAAAGTACTTCGGAGTATGTGATTTTAGGCTTTTGCTTCCTCAATAGCTGAGCTTGGCTGCCACATTTTCTTTTTTTGTGATGTGGGCTTGCTTTGCGTACGGTGTGGATGCTCCTTCCGGCAAGTGCCAATTGCGGTTGGCAAGGGTGGTGGTGTTCGGCATGCCTCATGGAAGTGACATCTGGCTAGGTGTTAACTCTCCCAAAAAATCAGTGCGGCCGCGTCGAGTTGGTGTAAGTTTTGTGCGTGTGTGTATGCTTGGTGCACGTAACAGTTGCGTTTCCCGTCCTAAGCTGTAGGAGATGAAGGAAAAGGTGCGAACGTACTCACCCAGAAACCCCTTTTCATAGGTGGTGCAATGCAGCCCAAAGTTGTAGCAGGTACCAAAATACCGGCAGAGTTTTGACCAGATACAGTGACCTGGTAGTCCTGAACCGTGTTCAATGTGTACAGATTTGTCCATATGCAGAAGGGCACAAATATGCAGTGTATACATGTATGTACTTCTACTAAGCTTGGCTCGGGGCATGTATGTACTACTAGTACATTTGTACATGGCTGATTTTTCTGAAGCTTTTAAGTGTGACGTACATAGCACATATAGCTTTCGGGCTGAACATCTTTGTTTCCTCTGCTACACGGCATACTGGCTTGAGCCATGCGCCCTGTGGCAAGTAAAAGAAGAAAAGAACGCAAGGGACTTGCGTTTTAAAACCGCACTTTGAGCGCCGAAAGCCCCTGTGCACATGGTTGCGCGACCGGAGTTTTTGCGCACCAAATATGTGCGCGGGCCTGCCTCATTTTTGAATTTCCTCCTGTGTATTTTGCCGTCACCTTCCTTGCGCCTTGACAAAAAAGATGTGTTCCAGTAAGCGGGTGAAGTCACTTGGCAGTGCAGGATGAAAAGCACACAAAAGCACTGGGCTCACTGGGTGTTTCTGAAGCGTGCCTCTCCATTTTCTTGGGGTAGAGCCGATCGCAGGTGCTCAGGTGTACCTACATTTCAAAATATTTTCTTCCAGAATACCTACTGTATGGTGCTGCATATACTAATAGCAATATTATGGAAACACTTCTTTACGGTGACTGTTCGCTCACATCGCTCGCTTCGCGCCTCCGCCGCAGGCTGGGCAAGACCGTGGAGCTCATCGCGTGCATGCTCATGCACCAGTGGACCCCCCCAGAACGTTCCCAAGAACGTTCTCAATCCCCCGGCAACAGCGCCAACGCGCCAGCAGCACTGCCACTAGCAGAGGCAGAGGCCGGCAGTGCTGCCTCACCGACCAACGGCAGTGGCGGGTGCACGGAGGGGCTGGGCGACACAGAGGCCGAGCTGGAATGGGGAGCACCAGGCGGTGCTGCTGGTGGCGCGGCTGTGGCAGACCGTTCTGGGGATGGCTCCCAGGAACAGTCTGTGGAACAGTACACGGGACGCGCGCGGGGGCGGCGCAAGATGGTGGTTCGCCCATACTGGTGAGTGCCGCTGATAGGTGAGAAGTGCCATACACCTACTGTACTTCAAGAAGTACTTCAAGAATTATTTTGCACACACGCGTATTAGGGTATGTGTACTGTCTACTACTATGTGCTACTGGCACTTTATGTACTTAGGACATGTATTCCAATGTATTGTTTACCGTTCCCGTTGTTGACACTACAAAGCTGTGGCTATGCCATGCACGCGTAGCGCCATTGCATTGCTACATGCTGGCGTGCATGACTAGGGTTCTAGCACGCCCACAAGTGCACGTGATGTTTTTGTTTTTCATTTGTAAACCTTTATAAATGTACTCACACATACCATGCTGTACATGGTATGGTTCTCTGTGTATCCAAAGTATGTATCAACATGGTACAAGCCCTTTGGGGGTCGAATTTCAGAAAAAGAAATCACCTCCATCTTGGTGCAAGTTTTTTGTCAAAAAGGAAAAAAAAACACACATGAAAATCCCGACTTTCCTTAAAACGACTTTCCTTAAAACTTTGAAGTTGAAAAATACGACTGACCCCATGCGCTTCGGCCTGGCGCTTGCGTAAGCCACGCGTCTTTGTCATTTTTTTGTGGCTTAGCGGCCACTTAGGTTCCTTGTACGACACAAGCAGGGGGAGGCGTACTCGACATTGCCATGAAATTGCCTTTTGCCCTGTGAAGCAGAGTTGAATTAGGCCTTTGTAGCCCACCTTAGCAAATACAACTCCACATAGGGAGAGCCAGCTGATGTGCAGGTCTGTGGTGCGGCAGTGGCAGATGTGCAGTGCTGCGGGTAACCCAGCCAGTGCGTGAGCCTCGTGGGTCTGGATAATTTGTAAATAAACTTGCATGCTTGCACTTTTAACTTGACAGTAAGAAAAGGAACTGTATACACATACAAGTACACTGTATAGACTAGACTAGTTAACGCGTATAGCACACCAGAGATAGGGTGTAACAAAAAAAGGCTAAAAATAAACTAGATAAATCCTGTTGCATATAGTGTGAGTTAACCGCGTGCATGAATGGCTTTTTTGGGGTTGTACCCAACTCAATTTTGTAGTTAATTTATAAATAAATGCCACAACTTGAACCATCTATTTTTTTCTAATAAACGTTAGCTTGATTTAAAAAGAGGCCCCAAATTTCAGGTTTGGGAAATTTACTTGCAAAAGTTCCAAGAATAAAAATTTCTGTTTTTAAATTTGGCCCCAGATTTCGTTATGATCAACTTATAATATTGGGTGGGCCATAATTTAATTTTTTTGAAGTTCAGTACAATTGGGTAATCTACGCCACAAATATCAGACTAGTTTTGTTTACAAATCCGAAATTTTTTCATACAATTGTTGAAATTACATACTTGTAAGTATAGTGCTAATATCCAAATGGGACCCCCAAATGCCAATAAATTAGAAATAATGGAATTAAAACACTTGCAAACAAATGAAGTTTTCAGTTAACTTTATTGTTTGGTGTTGTACCCAACATAGTTTGTATTTTTTTGGTACAGTACATGTACAAATACATTTGTTGTATTTATGAACATCTAAAAAAAATACTTCGAAGTACCATACGTGCGGTGAGTTAACCATATGCGCAGTGCTGCGTCCAAAGGCAGTGGCGTGGATGCGGTGGCAACGATGTACATCTGCTTTTTCAAGATCTTTTTGAAGTGCTAGGTTTGATACCACAGTTTACATGTTTTACAGTGTATGCGTGGAAAATGTTCTCAGGTTAATGCTGGGCACTGACATCAGCTGCACTGGTCACAGTGCCGCCAGCATGCGACGGTGCTTTCGAAACTGCCAGTGGTGCCAGCCTCCAAGTTTGATGCCGCTCAGCACCAAGGACGCATGCGCCCTGCTCACTGCTGCACCACCCAAGACGAAGTGGAGTAGAAGTGAAGAAGTCAGGTATGCCGGTTTAGCTGCAGAAGGGGTGGACAGGTCGATCGATTTGGGGTGGTAACAACCGTTTAAGCTTTCTTTCAGCGTGTTAGTCGACACTACAGTGTACTTTCATCACTGCTGCAGTGCAGCAGTGTGCCTTGTCTTCACACAGCATATGATTTTTCTTCGACCTGCCCACATCGGTAACTCCAATCCAAGCAACACAAGGTATTTGGGGGGGGTGGAGTATTTAACATGCTTTGTACAGAATGATATGATGACAGCGGCAAATGGATGATAGAATATGAAAACTCATCTAGAATATGTATTTCCTTTACCTTCTGTAATATAATGCGTACAATTACCTTTTTCATTAGGTATACACCGTAGTCTATATTGATTGATAATGTGGCATGTAACATGACTGGTAAATGTGGGGAAACTGTGCACAAGGTGTACAGTACTACAAATGCAAGGTGGCAAATTTGGTTGTCCCAAGAAGTCAAGTTTATGTTCCCCATACCATGGCATGTTCATCGACAAAAAACCAAATTTCTACCAGGGTTTGATGACAGGATATATTTTTGTTGACAGCCGTTGTTGTGAGTAGTATTATTATGTCGCACTTGTGGGCGTGCAAGAGCCCAGGTCGCAACCCAGCATGAAGCAATTGCCGTGGCCGTCCCCGTTCAGACACACTCATCAATGTTTCCAATGCTTCGAAAGTGCTACTAGTCTAGTAATAGGTGTTTTGACATTGAAGGTCATGTCAGGAGTAGTATTTGGTACATGTTCGGGCTTCCGGCAAAAAAGGTCATTGATAAACAAGTTGATGCTTCAAGCACATCATGCTTTCCTGCAAAAAGCTCGCATACATATGTCAGAAGTATAGGGGTACTGTACATAATACTTCAAAGAACGGACATGTTTCGGTGCACACACGTCCTCCTGATTCAAAGCAGCACAAGCTGCCGCCACTGACCCTATACTTGCTCCACCGCTCCATTGACCCCTCCACAGGGACAGCATCCCCCAGCACTCCTCCGCTCAGGCCCGATGCCTCTGCGGCGGCGACGCAACCACCACCGCCGGTGCCATCTGCCACCACTGCCGCTGGCACCTGCACCCCACCTGTGCCGGCGCCAGCGCTGGCAGTGGCGCGCCAGCGCCGGCAGCGGCAGCAGAGGCGTTTGGGTGCGTGGCTTGTAGGAGCACGGCGCTGGCGGCGGCGCCGCGGGCGTGCGGGGCGACGCTGATTGTGTGCCCCGCCAGCATACTGCACCAGTGGCTGCAGGAGCTGAGGACGCACACGGCGGAGGGGGCCCTCAAGGTAAACTGCACCTTTTTTTCCTTTTTTTGCGTCTGCCCTTGTTTTTGTGGTCTGTACTTTTTTGCTGCTTGTGTTTAGTTATTATAATATTGTTCAGCTTCGGAAATTTGCCTTGTTCTTTTTGGGTGCAGGGTGTGTAACTCACGGATTGTTCTTGAACAAGATACACGACAAATACGACAAACATAGAAGATAAACCTCGAGCGACACTAGATACGCCTCAAACACAAGTACTTCCAAGTATCAAATCAGGATTGTTTGCAAGTGGTAACCCCACAACATACTTTGTAAGAGTGTGTAACAAAATCGCACCGCAAACCGGGCTTTCCGAAGCAAATGCGGTAGCGACTGTTGGGGGGCTGTGCCTGGTGCTCGAAGTTGAAGTTATGCATGGGGGCTGTGATGCGTGGTGCAGCTGGACTTGAGGTTGTGCACGGGGCTGCGATGCGTGGTGCAGCTGGGCGCATGAGCATGGCCTGGAGCTGGGGAGGCGCGTGGAGGCGTAGGTGGTCTTAGTGTAGCTTCTCATGGGCGGCAGTGCCCGCTGATGCCGCCACCAACGAAGTTGGGCTGTGTTTAACAGTGCTACTGCGCGCGTCACAACAAAAACGCCCGCACATGCGCGCACACAGCTGCAGACACAAGTGAAATCTTTTGTGGCGTGCACAAGCAGCTGCTGCGGTCGCTTGTGCATTCGCCTTTCACCCGGCACACCCTGCATCAGCAGCCTGTGTCACTAGTTTGGACCTTCCGAAACAGCGCCCCCACAGCACGCACAAACTAACTCACCTAGCTGCGGGCTGGTGCCGGTGCCTCAGGTGGTGGTCTACCCCGGTGTGGCGGAGGTGCTTCGCTTGGGTAGCGGCGCTGGGCGCTTGCCCCGCAGCAGCCCTGCCACTCCCTCCAAAGGCAAGGGCAAGGGCAAGAGGCGCAAGCGCGCAGCGGACAGCAGCGGCCAAAGCGATGACGAAAGCGACAACGCAAGCAGCAGCAGCGGCGGCGGCGGCAGTGACGGCGAGAGGGAGGTGCCAGCGGCAGCGCCGGGCGACCGCAGCGGAGGCGATGCTGACACCGCCACGCCATCAGAGGCTGGCACTCAGGATGGGAGCAGGAACCAGCAGCAACAGCGCTTGGGGGCCACGGGCGGCGCGGCAGCGGCAGCGGCAGCGCCAGGGCCGTTTTCTCTGCTGGACCCTGAGTTTCTGGCCCTGCACGACGTGGTTGTCACCACCTATGATGTGCTCCGTGCTGAGGTGCACCACCACGTGGCGCCCGCTGGCCCCCCTGGGGGGGAGGGGGGCGGGGGGGGTCGGAGCATGCGGCGGGCGCGCACCTACAAGGTGGTGCCGACGCCGCTGACGGCGCTGCTGTGGTGGCGCGTTGCTATGGATGAGGCTCAGATGGTGGAGACGACCGTCTCTGGTGAGCGCGTGGCAGCAGCGGTGTAACTGTTTGTAACTGCTTGTAACTGCTGCGGCGCCGCTGTGCGCGCTAAATTGCGTGGTTATCGCTGCGTGCGCTAGTGTGCGCGGTTATCGCTGTGCGCGCTAGATTACGCACTTATTGCTGTGCGCTTGACCTATTTATTTGGTGCCATGTGTGGAGGGGTGTGTGTGCCTGCGGCGCTTTAACATGTTTACTGTACTACACTGTGGTGTCTTCTGATGCTCTCACATGCACCGTATCGCACTGCTGACGTGTCCACCAACTACATTGCGGTGCCTTCTCATGTTCCCACGAAAAGAATGCTGCGCTCTAACATGTGTCTACTGCCCTTTGGTGTCTTCTCACATTCCCACAAAAACAGATGCTGCACAGATGGCGACGCTGCTGCCGGCGCAGCACCGCTGGGCGGTGTCTGGCACTCCCATAGGCAAGGGGCGCATCGAAGACCTGTACGGCCTGCTGCTCTTTCTGAGGCACCGCCCCTTTGCGGAGCGCGCTCTGTGGCGGCACGCGCTGCAGCGCCCCGTGGAGGCGCGGCTGCCGGGTGCCATGGAGAGGCTCATGCTGGTGAGCCCAACTTCAACGTGTGCTTGAAGTTATTATTTACTGGAACTTGAAATCATGCTCTAGTCTTTGATCACGTACTTGGACTGAGCTGCTGGAGGGGAGGGTGTCTTTTGTGGAGGGGCTCATGCAGGTGAGCACAACTGCAACTTCGACTTGCACTCATGCTCTACTTCTAGTTGTACAATCTGGGGGCATTGTGTTTGCTGGAAATGCTCATGCGGGTGAGCACAGCACACTTCAACTTCCACTTGAAGTCATGCTCTACTTCAGCTTGCAATGTAGGGGGGAGGAGTCTGTTTGATGGAAACGCTCATGCGCGGGTGTGAGCACAGCACAACTTCAACTTGGACTTGGACACCTCTGGCTTGAAGTTGCCTGGCTGTGCCACACAGTGTGATTTTTTTTAAATTTTCACATGCCACAGCAGGGGCGTGCTGCCCTGCACTGGCACCATGCTACCCATGCTTGACAGCCACCAGAGTGTGGCGGGCACGCCAAGGGCGCCACATCGCCGCCTGGAGTCTCCACTACTAAAAGTAAACGATACAATAGCTGGTACAAGATTGCTTTGAAAAAGGGTGTTTCAGTTGGAAGTTCCATTGCAGTGTCCGTCCTTCAGAACTTCAATCAGAAGTATATAGTAGGTATTGTCAAGGACTTCTGCTGTCTGTTTGCATACACCGCTATATACTTCTGAAGTACGTGAGGCCCCTGACCGACGGGTTATCATCCTACATGGTCCACCATCGTTGTGGTTGTGCCACCCCATTGACTGCCGTGACTGCTGCAGGTGCTGGATGGCCTGATGTGGCGCACAACCAAGCGCTGCGTGGCCTCCCAGCTGCAGCTGCCGCCGCAGGTTGAGGTGGTGCGGCGCCTTCAGTTCAGCTCCATCGAGAGGGAGTACTACCGCCGCCAGCACAAGGCGGTGGTCGCCATGTCACGCCAGGCAAGTGCTCTCTGCTGCTGAGCACAGCTGCAAGTGCCCTCTGCTGCTGAGCACTGCAGGCGTTTCTGCTGCTGCACATTGCTGCAAACGCTTCTGCTGCTGCGCGCTATTGCAGGGGTTTCTGCTGCTGAGCGCTATTGCAGGGTGTCTGCTGCTGAGCACTGCGCAGGTGTTTGTGCTGCTGAGCACCACTGATGCAGCAGCTGTTGACAGCACATTTCTGCTGCTGAGCACTGCTGTCATAGCTGCACTGTCTGAACACTCTCACTGCTGCTGCTGAGGCTGTGTGGCGTTACTACTGACCACCAATGGCTGCGTGGTGGTTAACCACTTGTTGACAGTTACATAGAGCAACAGCCCCGTTGGCGCGGCAGGCGTCCTTGGCGCGGCAGGCGTCCTCCCTGTGGCAGGCACTGCGGCCAGCTTGAGACAGTGGCTCGGTGCTGTATTGCCACTGCTTCGCCCAGGGTGCATGTGCACAAGGCGGCGTGTGGTTGTGCCACACAGTGCCGATTGAGGCACTGCAACAGGAACACAGTAGTACAGCACAGTGTGAACTGGTATTCACAAACCATGTGTGTACCATATGGTACCTGTGGATATATACTTGCTACCACATCATAAGCATGATTGTATTTTGTACACTGTATGCCTTTCACCGTGCACATGCAGACTCTGGCACATGAACGCAAGGCCGTGAGTCAGCAGGGACAGCTCAAGCTCAGCGAGGGCATGCTGCAGCTGAGGCAGGCGTGCTGCCACCCTCAGGTGACCAAAAACAACATACTGTACTACTTCTACTACAAATCTTACACAAAAGTGTGCTAATCCACAAGCGCGTATGCACCTGTATACATGGGTGTATGTACGGCCAGCTGAGGGAGGGGCGCTGCCACCCGCAGGCGGTGAAACACAGAGCAGACCAAGGACACATGAGTGCGCAGCTGCGCAAGCGTGCATGCGCTGCATTGCACGTGCACTCATGTGTGTACCACTGCCACTGCTGAGCGTCACCAGCTTCCTGTACTGCTGATTCGTTGCTGCAGCACCTGAAGCAAGGCTGGGTGCATACGCACTTGCGCACGCGTAGCTTGCAAGTGCGTACGTGTAGGTGTAGATTGCACGACATACTTTCTGAAAACTCTATATGCCGTATTGTTAACACCAAAAGTAATTTTTTTCTGGGAGCATGATGGCACCAATACGCCCGCGCATGGCGTATAGGGGTGGTATGTTGGTGCTCCTGCACTGTTTGCACCTTCCTGGAGTGACCAATGAAGCTTTTTCGTGCTGGGAAGTGTGCCAATTTACGGAGTTGTGCCCTCCTTTACGCGTGTGCGTGGTGTGTGTGTGTGGTGTGTGCAGGTGGGGATCAAGGGCCTTGGGCGTACGCTGGGTGGCAGGGGCGGCAGGGTAATGACCCTGGAGCAGATTCACGACCACCTGGTGAGAGTCCCAAGTGGTGGTGGTGCTGCTGTCTTGTTCCAAAGTACTCGCCCGGGGCTGACACTTCATAGTGTTTTTGTACTTCAGTGGAGGTATTGCATGCATCAAAGTAGTAATTTGCCCGCAACATTGCTCTGCCTTGTCGGCTATCGTAAATGCTAGGGCACGTTACTTAGGTATTTACTTCAACTACTTCAAGAATAGTAGTGGTGGTATCGTCTTTTGCTGAAGTAGGCATCCAGGGCTGACACTTGTTCTGCTTTTGGGGACCTCGCAAAGTAACTTGCTCGCCTTATTATTCTGCGTTGTCAGCTATTGTCTACAAATGCCAGGGCATATCGCTTATACTTCGTATGCTTCCAACCCTTGTAGTTGTTTGAGTGGGTCCCGCACTTACCTGCCCCCCCATTTATTTTGAACCTGCCAAAGTTTCCGGCCGGGCGACCACTTCGGAGCAGGACGGCACCTGCCATATGCACCTGGGTAGTTCAGTGTGTGAAATGCGCGCACAGCCGGTACGACCAGGCCCACGCGGCCACCCTGGTTAGATGCACTCACTTTTTACCTGGGTAGTTCAGTGTGTGACTTGCCCGCGCACATGGCCTGTCAACACACACCCGTGGCCCGTGTGGTGACTCCCAAGTACGAGTGTGTGTACCTGGGTACTCCACATGCTTGAACAGCCACATTATGTCTATACTCTGCCCGCTTTTTCCCCTTGGCCCGCGAAAGTCATACCGGTACATGTGTGTAACCGTGTGGTGAGAGTCCCAAGTACATACTTGAGTATGACAGAGCGCCTTCATACCTGGGTATACCCGACTACTGGGCTGCCACATGCTCTCTATACTCTGCCGCTGTACCGCAGGTGGACCAGGAGCGCATGTCCGGCACGGAGGCGGCGCGCAAGCTCGCCTTTGCCCTAAACGCCCTTGCGGCAGTCGCCCGCGCCGAAGCCCAGCTGCTCTCCCGAGAAAACGCCGCCGCCGCCGCCGCCACCACCCCCAGCAGCACCCCCACCGGAGGCAGCACCCCCATACGTGCAGCTGCAGCTGCCGCGGCTGCTGCCGTCGCAGCCACGGTGGCTCCCAGAGGGGGCTCCCCTCCGACCCCCCTGGGGGGGAGGGGGGGCGCAGGGGGGGGTCTTAACCTGGGGCACCCCGGTGTGCGCGCCCTGCTGCAGGAGGCCGCCGGCCTGTACTCTCAGACGCTGGAGTGCGCAACGCTGGCGCGCAGCCCGGGGCGCCTCACAGGGGAGTCCGAGGTGCGCGGCAGCGGCTCAGAGCTGTGCACGGGCATGCATGCCGTCGGCGGAGCCGCAAGAGCCATCGTGCGCACCGGCCGCCCCTTTGCCCTCTGCTGGCGGGTGGCGCCGGGGCGTGTTGCGCGCAGCAGCAGCGGTGGCGGTGGCGCTGCCATTGCGAGGAAGATAGTGGGCGGCGGCGGTGTGCTGTCTGCGACGCTCGACCTGGAGCGGGGAAAGCGCCTGGTGGGCGCGCGCGTGAGGTTTTCGCGCACTGACCTGGCCGCCGCTGCCGCTGCTGCCGCGGCAGAGGAGGCGGGCGGCGGCGATGGCGGCGGCGCAGCGGCCGCAGGGAAAGGCGCTGCCGCTGCAGCTAGCGTGGCGCCGCCCGTGGAAGTGCTGTACCCGCAGGAGGTGGTGCTGCAGGCGTCGCATATGGCGGAGGGGGGGCAGTACTTCGATGTCGCCGCTTTCAAGCTGTCTCCGCCGGGCGCTGTTGGTGGCGGTGGCGATGGCGGGGGGGGGCAGGGAGGGGGCGTGCTGCTGCGGTCGCGCAGGAGCGGCGGCGGCGGGCAACAGTGGGAGACGCTCCCTGAGTTCAGGGGCGTGCAGGGGGCGCGCGCAAAGGTGCGGGGGTAATTTCAACTTGAAGTTGAAGTTGAACTACACTTGTGCGTGTGTGCACGCTTGAGGCGGGCTGGGCTGCCTGCGGTGGCGACCGGACATTGTGCACATACCTGGCACAAGCGCTGCTGCTGCTGCTGCTGCTGACGCTGTTGCTGGTGCCGCCGCTGCTGCTGACGCTTCTGCCATCTGACCCCACCACAATGCCCCTGCCCCCGTGCACGCCCACAGGTGTGGCGGCTGGTTGTGCAGTCGGTGCAGCCCTCTGGCGTCGACCCCCCTGCTGCCACCGCCCACCCAGTCTATGCCCCCCCCACCAAACCTGCTGCTGCCCTCACCACCCCTCCCGCCAGCGCTGCTTCCTCGCCAATGGAAGTTGATGTTGACGCTGACGCTGGCGGCAGCGCCAGCAGCGGCAGCGGCGCTGGTGCCGGCCCTGGCACCAATGGCAGCAGCAGCAGTGGTGGTGGCGACACCGGTGGCGCTACCATGGTGTGCGTGTGCATGGAGCTGGAGCTGCTGGAATCTGAGCTGGACGTGGACCTTCTGCCTCAGCTGCACGCGGCCGCAAACCTACGCGAAACCCTTGCTCTGCTGAGCACACCCATCGCAGCAGACAGCGTGCTCAGCAGCAGCGCTGCCAGCGGGCCCGCCACCAGCGGCAGCACCAACGGCACCGCCGCTGCCGTAACAGGCAGTGTGCTCAGCAGCAGCAATGGCAGCAGGGCAGCAGGCATCAGTACCCTCGTGGCTGCCACCAGCAACGGCAACTCTAGGAGCAGTGGTGCTGACGATGACGCCGGCAGCGGTGGGGGGGTTGGAGCATTGGGCGCCAGTGCTCTCACGGCTGCCAATGGCGAATGCAGTGCCAGTGGAAAAGGCGCATCGGACATGGTGATGGCCACCCCTCCACGTGGCGTGGGAATGCTATGTGGGGTTGAGGGCGGCAGCGCAGGCGGTGGCTCGGCGGCTGGCGCGACTCCTGCGGTGTTTGAGGGAGGGCTGAGTGTGGAGAGGCTGGCCACACTTGAGGAGGACCTCAGGTGCGTGTGGTGTACAGGAAGTTGCATACAAGGAATAGATGAACAAGTACAGGTGCATAATAATACCCCGGTCTACCCCTTCCTCCCTCCTCCAAGCGCAAGTTGAAGCTCAAGTGCCGAAAGCCAAGAGGCTGGCGGTTCTTGAGGAGGACCTCAGGTGTGCTTGCTGTACAGAATTTTGTGCAGTAACTGTCCTACTGATACACAATCCACCCCTTCCTCCCTCCTCCGAGCGCAACTTAAGTTGAAGTGCTGAACGCCAAGAGGCTGGCCGCGTTGAGGAGGAGCTCAAGTGCGCTTGGTGTACAGAATTGTCTCCAGTGATTTCCCAGTTATACCTCCCCACACCCACCTCAACCCTCCTCCCTCCTCCCAGTGCAAGTTTGAGTTGAAGTGTCGAAGAGGGAAGTACTTGATTTTTTGCTACCGCTGCTGCTGCCGCCTCAGACACCCGCCCGACGCCATCCCAGTATATCTGTAAGTACAATGTGCCGAGCTGAGTCCCATTTCTACCGCAGCTGCTGCTGCCGCCGCCCTCACACACCTGCTTTGCCCTGCGATACCTCTAGACCCCCCCCCTCCCCCCCCGCTGTGCCCTTAAGGCGCATATACGCGGCGACATGCCGAGCTCAGCTTGCCGCCTCCCTCCTCCTTTTTTTGTGTGTGTACAACGTAGTACTACCGTAGTTCTTCAAGGACTTGAAGAAGTACACGGCAGTGTCTGCCAGTGCACCCCCAAGCCTCAAAACACCCACTCTCCCCCCCCCTCCCC
>JAULBY010033493.1:0-15086 GCA_032358315.1 Ophiocytium majus
TTTCCCAGTTTGTTTTTCGCTACCTGTCTGATTTCCTGGTCACACGCACCGTGTGCAAAGGGCTTTCCGCGCCCTAATTAGAAAGCGGAGTTTAATAAGAGTACAGTAAGCGGAGTTTAATAAAGTACAGTACTGCGCATGTGGAGAGCACCGTATTTTGATGTTGGCTAACACCCGGAGCGAACTGAAACTCATGGCAGTTTTCGGGCGAGGCAAAAACACCTGCTGTTTTGGCTCACTTTGATTTCCAAGCACAGGCCGTCTGTTCCTAAGCAGCACCTCCCCCGCTGGCCCTGAGCTTTCCCCGCGGCACGCCAGTACCTAGCTGCGGGGCCAGGCCCCTGCGGCGGCAGCAGCAGCCATGACCGACATGAGCACCCGCCGCCTGCGGCATGAGTTCATGGCGCTGTCCAAAAACCCTGTGGAGAACATCCAGGCGATGCCTCTCGACACCAACATCCTGGTGAGAGAGCGTCTGCACGCGCACTCGCGTCAGGCAGGGAGCGGTGCGAGCATGGCGTCTGCAGCACCACGAGTCAGCTTCGTACTTCTCGCAATGGCTGTCGTGTCTGTGGTCGGATTGATGTCGAGGGCGTTCGACCGCAGCAGTCCAGGTATCGTACATCAACAGTGCCAGGGGTGGTCCCGTCCGCCTCTGCAGCCACCACTGCTGCTGCCGCCGCCGCGCCTTGACCCCTCCCTGCTCCCGGCTGATGTGTCATTGCTCCATCCCCTCCGCTCCTGCTCTCAGGAGTGGCACTACGTGATCACAGGCACCAAGGGGACCGCCTTCGACGGAGGGCACTACCACGGCCTGCTGCGCTTCCCACCCGAGTACCCCCTCAAACCCCCCTCCATACTCATGTACACCCCCAACGGGCGCTTCGCCACCAACCGCAGGCTGTGCCTGAGCAACTCCGACTTCCACCCTGAGAGCTGGAACCCGGTGTGGGGCGTCAGCACCATACTCATGGGCCTGTACTCCTTCATGCTCGACACCGCCCCCACACTCGGCTCCATCAACACCACGACCGGCGCCAAGCGGCGCTTCGCGGAGGAGAGCCTCGCCTTCAACGTGCGCGACAAAAACTTTTGCCACCTCTTCCCGGAGCTTGTGGAGCTGCACCAAAAAAGGGAGGCGGAGCGGGCGGCGGCGGCGGCGGCGGCGGCGGCGGGCGGGAGCTCCGGCGCCAGCGCCAACGGAGGGGCAGGGGGCACGGTGCGGGCGAACGGCGGCGCGGCGGCGGCGGCGGCGAATGGCGGTGCGGTCGCGGCGAAGGCGGATGAGCCCGGCGGCTTGACCGTGTTGGTGTGTCTGGCGCTGGTGGTGGGCATTTTGGCGCTCATGTTGCGGCTGGGGTGAGGCGATGGCGGCGGCGGCGGGAGCGGCTGAGAGAGGGACGGCGGCGGCGCGGTGCGGGCAGCTGGGGAGCGAGCGGAGCCGCGGCTGCTGCTGCTGAGCAGGGCAAAGCTGGGTTGCCGCTGCTGAGCAGGTGCAGCAAGGTGCAGCAGCTGCTCAGCAGACAAGAACGGCTGCTGAGCACACGCGCAGCAAGCTAAGCAGCTGGAGCGAGGCGCAGCACACCCCGGAGCTGTTGAGCACGTGGACCAGCTGCCGTGCTCAGCAAGCAGAATGCATTTGGCGGCGGGCGCGCAGCGAGGGGAGCATACGCTGCTGCTGAGGGGGCAGATCATTGACCGCGGCCCCGGAGCAGCCGGGCGCGACACCTGCTGCTGCTCAGCACGAGGGTGCGGTAAGAGCACACCGCAGCAGCGCCACCGCGAATGCGGGCGACAGCGTGCGCCATGTGCGCACCGTATTGTTGCCCGGCAGACAGCAGCAGCGCGTACCGTCCTGCTGCTGCTCAGCAGCTGATGCTGCCACTGCGGCGCTCACATTGCTAGCCTCCCTCCTACCCCTCCCGACACGGCACAGCACATACACCACTTTGTACATAGCCGCCGGTGTGAACGTTGAGCACGGCGCGCGGCAGCAAATGGCCATCCCTGCAAACCTTATCATACCACAGAATGCGTGCGATGCGGCGGCCATGGCGTGACACTTCCTGCGGTTTGCTGCTGCCGCAATTTCACATGGTGCCATGTGCTGGTGCATTTGTGTTTCTTGTGCAGTGCACGCGTATAAATACTACAAAGTAGTCCCAAGTACATGCACATAGAAATATATACCATATACTACCGTAGAAGCATGGCGCCCTGGCGGGTGACGCCAGGGCAGGTTGAGCCCTAGGTAGCCTGCCAGCGCCCGCTAGCCCTTTCTGTGTTCATATACATAACCTGCCATGCTTTTGCCATGGCACCCAGCGGGCGTGCTGGCATACATGACATGTGCTCTTGCACGCCCACAAGTGCACATAAATGAAACTACCATAGAAGTACTTGCGCGCAGCATTCGCGCTGCAGTTGCGCAGAAAAGCACTCATTGTGCCGGTGTGGCGCATTGGCACAGGAGGAGAAGCTGGCCCAGGCAGCAGCAGCGCTCTTAGAGGGCCCTGCGCCTTGGGAAGGTGCTTGGACAGTGATGCGCGCTGACTGGCACAGAAACTGCCGCTGCACCCCCCGTGAGTGAGGGCATACATTGGGAGACCTAGAGTTCATCGCTCCTAGATTGAGTTTTCATATGGGTGACAACGCAACTTGCCAGCACAATGGTCTGTTTTGGGTTTGACAGAAGCACTTAGCACAGGCAACGTTACATGCGCCAGGTAATACACGAGAGTGCGCCTAGAGGTATCCTCGGAAGCAAGAGGCGCACAGGGCATTGCAGCGGCGGCTGTGGCCCCAGACGGTCGCACTGGTAGCAGGCGCCGCGAGTGACAAAGCCACAGCAATGTGTGGCACGTGTGTGTGATGTACTTTTATCAAGCCCCGCTTGCGGCGCGGAATGGTGTACACAGTGTGGGCACTGCGCTGCTGGCCGTTGCAGCAGAGCGCGCGCTGCGCAGCACACACGCAGCGGCATAGCGAGCGGATCATGCAGCGGCACACCGCCGTCGGCGCCTTGTCCAACTTCAAGTTGAAGTTGAACTTGTCACTGCTCCGCCAGGTCCTTGCGGCGGAAGATCATGATGTAGGACTCGCTGACGCCGATGAGCTGGGGCATGGTCTCCTCCCTGTGGAGGTCCTGAATTTCGTACCACTGCCCGCTGGCGCAGTTCTGCACGTGCACGCGGTAGCTGCCGCCCTGCGCGCGCGGTCAGCAGCAGCGGGTGCAGTGCAGTGAACGTGCTCAGCAGCGGCAGGCACTGTGCAGTGAGCGTGCTCAGCTGCAGCGGGTGCAATGCAGTGAACGTGCTCAGCAGCAGCACAGCAGCAGCAGCGGCTGCAATGCAGTGAAGGTGCTCGGCAGCAGCGGGCGCAATGCAGTGCAAGTGCTCAGCAGCAGCAGGCACTGTGCAGTGAACTGCTCAGCAGCAGCAGGTGCTAGCAGTAAACGTGCTCAGCAGCAGCAGTTGCAGTGCAGTGCCGCAGGCAATAGTAACGGCACAGTAGGGCGCTCACAGGCGGCAGCGATGCTGTTGCTCCCGTGCTCACGGGAGTACTGCTCGGCATTCCTCGGCAGCAGCAGTGCAGCGCTGGCTACTGTAGCTAGAAACAGCACAGACATCATACAGCGGGGCAGCCATAGCAGCTGCAGCTGCGGCATTGTGCAAGCGTGCAAGGGGCACAAAGCATGGGCGGCTGTGGGCTGAGCAGCTGCTGACAAACACGCCGTGCAGCAGCAGCTGCAACTGTCACCGCATCGGGCGTTGGTTTTTGGCGCCCGCATGCACTGAGGTGAATTTTGGCGCCCCCATGCACTGTGCACTGCGCCCCGCATGCACAGTCAACGCAGTGACGCCCCACAAGGGGTTTGTGCACGCGTCCGCGGCACCTGACAGTGTTGCGAGAGTGGGGGTTGTTGCCGATGGCGGAACTTCAACACACCACATGCGGGAAAATATACTACTGTAGTATAAAGTACGTTTGAAGTATGTGGAACAGTGGCATAGCGCAGCCCACCTGCAGCCCTTCTGACCTTCTACGTAGTATTATTCACAATCAAGTACTTTAGAGAGGGCCACATACTCTGAAGTGCCGCGTACAGTACATACTGCTTCAAAAGTAGTAGCATGATGGGACAGCGGCACAGCCACCGCGGCCGCGGAGCCCACCTGCAGCGGGTCCATCTGCCCCTCCTTGCCCTGCCCCGGCGGGCTGTCGTGGCAAATGTTGCTCAGCAAATCATACTTGGTCGCCAGCGACGCCGCCACGCACGCGCGCGCGCGCCCCTCCAAGTCTGCCCTCTCCACACAGTCAGCGTGCGCCGCGCCGTGCGCGTCCAGCAACGCCTTCAGCTCTTTCACGCTCATTTTCGAGAAGTCTTCCGCCGCCGCCGCCGCCGTGTGCTCTGGCTGGACCAGGTCTGGTGGCAGGGGGGGGGGGGGGCACAGGTTGGTAGTGAGTTCTTGTGCCCGTGTGAGGTAGGGAGTCCAGGCGGCGGTATATCGAATGGCGGGCGGGCCTGCCCACACAGACGCTCCGCACGCCTCTCGACCTGGCTCCGGTCGTGGTGCCCGCAGTGCGGTGCTTACGTGGTTGGGCTTGGTAGGCGGTTAAGTGTGCGGTTTCAGACATCTGTGGCGTACCACATGGTCCGTGTGCAAAGGGCTTTCCGCGTTAAGCGGAGTTAATAAGAGTACCTGGTCTGATGTGTGCGTTGCTGACGAGCTGTGTGCGTGCGGGGGGGGGGGTGATCAGAAAGAACGATCATATTGCCCCTGCAGTAAATCGCCAGTGCACTGTACTGGCATGGAAGTCCGCTGGGGGCGCAGCAAGCCCTCTGCACATGGTGTGCGCGACTGCAAAAGGCTTGATCAAGCAATGCTGTCGCCTGTCGCTAGCCGACAAAATCGCGACGCCTAGCACCATGCAGTCCCATGCAGGCCCAGCATGTTGGTACAGCGCTGCCAGTGGACTACAGCCCCATGTCCCTGCATTTTTTGTGACATGAATTTTACATTTACAACATTACTACAGTAGTACTTCGAAGTATATACATTTATGACTCAGATTTTCGGGAAATAGCCAGAAACCTTACAGCACCAGGGGTCCTGCCCGAGTACCATGCCCCACACGCCACACGCCATTGACAGCACTCACAGTCCTTGAGCTCCAGGTTCTTGACGGGAAAATTCACAATGGTGGGGTTCTTCTCCACAAAGAAATTGTTTCGCGTGAAGCGCGCGAGGTGGAGGATGAGGTACGGGGGCAGGCGCCGCAGCGTGTAGCGGCGCCGCGACAGCGCCCCCGCCTTGACCACGTCCGTGCACGTGCGCCCGTCAAACTTGGACAGGACTGTGAAGAGCGACACCTGCAGAAGCAGCAGAAGCGGTGTTCAGCAGCAGCGGCAGCAGCGGTGCTCAGCAGCAACAGCAGCAGCAGCAGCAGCAGCAGTGGTAGTCAGCGGCAGCAGCAGCGGCAGCAGTGCTCAGCAGCATTACTGGCGACTGCTGCTACAGCAGCAGCGGCGGTGGCTGGGCTCAGTGGTGCTCAGCGGCAGAGCATCGGCAGCACTCAGAAGGTGCAGCGGCCGCAACGGCGGCCATGCTCAGCAGCAGCAGCCAGTGCTCCGCAGCAGCAGCAGCGGCCGTACGCGCCATGCATTGGCACCACCAACACCATGCCCGGCACCACAGCGTTTTCCTGATGCACTGCTTGCACTTCCGCGTCCAGCAAGCACCGGCCTCGCAAGCCCGCACGCCCTGCAAATCCGCGCGCCGCCATGACTCCGGAGACTCCATTTTTCTGTCCAAAATTGCCAATACACTAGCGAGCAGCCTGTGCGCCGCTATGTACCACACAGGAGCATCCATTTTCCTGTCCGAAACTGTTCAACTCTAACCCTACCCAAGCGCCATTCCTGCCAAGCCCCCGCTCTGCAGATCCGCGCGCCGCCACCCCACTCAAGAGAGCCCATAATTCTGTCCAAAACTGCCGATAAACTTGGCGCGCTGCGAGCCCGCGCGCCGCCACCACTCAGGAGCGTCCATTTTTCTGCCCATCCTTTTTTCTTCTGTACCATAACAGGGGAGTCCATTATTCTGTCCAAAGCTGCGATAAACAGGCGCACCGCAAATCCGCCCGCGCCACCACCCCTGGGGAGAGAAATTTTTCTGTCCAAAAATGGCCGATTTTCCTGTCCAGAATGGCCGATAAACCGGGCGCACGCCAAGCCAACCGCACCTGTGGGATGATGTTGCCGCCCTGGCTGTCCTTGAACAGCGGCGTGCGCGGCATATCCAGCTGCAGGTGCATAAATGGCACGTCGGCCTCTGAGCACTCCCACTCCTCCCTCGCGCCTGCCCCGCCCGCGGCCGCTGCCGCCGCCTCCGCCGCCACCTTCGCTGCCAGCGACGCCCTCTCCTCGGGCGTGAGGGCGTCCGCGTCGACGGCGTTGTCACCCGTCGCCTGCAGCGGCACACAAAGAGGTAGCAGTAAGTAGGCGAGGTAGGTATAGGAAAACGGAAGCAATACTGCGTACTACAGTGCACCAGTAGTGTTTTGAAACAGTTGAGAAATCCGCTGCCTTTGCTTCGCCAGGGATGCCCTGCCCTTGGGGGGCTAGGGTGTCCGCGTCGACGGCGCTGTCGCCCGCCGCCTGCAGCGGCACAAGAACAAGTAGCAGTCTACTCGCGTTTTAGTGTGGGGTAGTGTCACCCCCCTAGCACCCGGCGCTAAAGCGAGACCCGCACTGAATCAAATAAAGCATCACGTATTGTTTGTACATAATCATGTGGGCTGTGAAAGATGTCTGGACTCCGCACTAAACCATGCCGCACTAACTCAAACCGCACTACATCGCGAGCGCACTGTGTATGAGAAAAAAAAAGCAATAATGCGTATTTTGAAACGCTGGAGAAATCCGCCGCCGTTGCTTTGCTGCCAGGGACGCTGTCTCCCCGGGGCGTCGATGGCGTTGTCGCCCGTCGCCCGCAGAGGCACAAGGTAGGCGAAATGGTGACCTGCTCGGCCCAGACCACATGACTCGGTTGAGAAGGGGCGCCACTGCGCGTACGTGCAAGAAATACCGTGTGCAGTACGGCGCAAGGGAACGTCCTTGGGCCTGTTCGGCCCGATGTTGGCGGACAAAGGAGCCGCACGACTTGGTTGAGTAGAGTGGCGCAGTACACATGCCTCATACCTGGGGATATACTTTAAGAAGTATACACAAACTACATGGACTTGATACACTAGTGATTAATGTACAGGGGCGTGCACAGCGGCGCGGCCCTCCTCACCTCCTCAGGCTTGACGTTGGCGGACACAACAACATAACCTGGTTGACCAGTGGCGCAGTATAGACGCCCAATACCTGGAATGCTTGCACAAACCACAGGTACTTGGTCGCTAGTGGCATCATCATGGACTACAGCGGTATGCACCACGGCGCGGGTGACCCTCACTCCTCAGGCTTGACGTTGGCAGACACCACCACATGACTTGGTCTACTACTATAGCATTAGAGTGGTGCAGTACTGATGCCAAGTACTTGGCTATGTGTGTGCACAGACCACATGGACTTGGTTCACTAGTAATACTACTGTAGTAGAATACAGCGGCGTACACCGCGGCGCGGCCGCCCGTCACCTCAGGCTTGACGTTGGCAGACGCCACCACATGACTTGGTCTATTGGAGTGGCGCACTACGGATGCCAGATACTTGGCTACTTGTGTGCACAGACCATATGCACTTGGTTCACTACTACTTCTGAGATACTGGTATCAATGGATTACAGCGGCATGCAGCGGCGTGGCCGCCCCTCACCTCCTCGGGCTTGACGTTGGCGGCGGCAGCAGCGGCGATGGCCGCCCCTGGTCGTCGCTTCACCCTGCACATGTGTGCACGCGCGCAGCAGGCGGTGGCAATTTCAGAGTCAGTGGCACATGCCAAGGCTGCGCACACTGCGCCTCTGCGCACGGAAGCGTGCGCTGGTGGCGCATGGAAGCATGCGCCGGTGGATTCTGTGTTGGGGCTGTGCGCCCTGGCATGCACCGGCCGACCGGGCGGCAAGCCTGGCGGTGTAGGTAGGTAAAACGTACGTGCCACGCCACTGCCGCCGCATGCCACGTGTAGTGATGGGTCCCGGCGTAAAATGTACGAAGCCTGTGGGGTGATTTGTCCACCTTTTGTATGTCGTACGAAATACGGCGTATTTCGATGCATTTCTGCGCACACAGCGGCATACGGCGTACTTGCCATGTAAATACTACCACTACTGTACAGTAGTATGTTTGTTTGAATACGTTGTACGCTGTATTTACGTACAGCAGGGTTATACGGCGTACAATGCAGACTTTACACAGTGTGACCTATCATTACACATGTGGCGCATGTGCTTACACCACTGTGTGTTTGAGTTAGCGAGGACTGCGCACCAGCAGGCGCTGCATGCCGCCACGCTGCAGATGCGCACATGTACCTGTACAATGCCACCACATGTGTGTGTACGGGGAGCGGAGTCCAATGAGGTATTCACTGCATTCGGGCGGTCACTTATGGCATACTACTGTGACAGCAGCTCTTGGCGCGCTTCACGGCCTCGTGCTAACTCCCAAGCCGAAAGGAAGTGACAAGTGAGGTATGTGTGTGCGCTGCTGCTGCAGGGGCTCGCGTACCGAGTCATGTTCTGCGCATGCACACACCCTGGAAAGTTTTCTGGGTGACAGACGGGTGCCGGCCTCCTGTAACTTCCCGGGCTTGATATGGTATTGGTCGTACAGTAGGAGAGTACAGCATGTGGCACCTTCTGCATACCAAGTCATGGACTGGACATGGCACAAGCCCCTGTCACGTTTTGTGCACTTCTCTTTGACAATCGTGCTGGCCTGCTGCCTTTTTTCGGGCCTAAAGTAACACTCATAGTAGGAGAGCACTGTGTGCGCGCACATTTACCGGTCTCCTGCCATTCCCAGGCCTAAGTCAGTGACACTGGTAGTAGGTGAGCACTGTATGTGTGCGCTGCTGCAGGGATTCACGCACCGAGTCATGGTCTGCACGTGGACGAGCCCCTGGAAAGTTATGTGGATGACGGACGTCCCCGCCTTCTTCTTGGACCCCCCCAGCCCCAGGTGCAGAGAGTTCAGCAGCCACGCCTGTGGAACAAGGCATGGGCACGTGTGGCGGCGGCGGCGGGCATCGATGGTTTGAACATGGCGACTTCAACACAAGAACTTCAACATAGGGCTCCTGTCTGGAGTCACACACACACAGACATTAGGGTGGCAGCGAGCTCAGCAGCACACGTGGCTGCAGCGGCAGGTACTGGTGGTTTGAACATGGCGACTTCCACACTTGAAGTTCAGAGCCGGCTCCTGGTTAATGCACACACCCCAGGTGCAGCGAGCTCAGCAGCCACGCGCGCGAGGCGTGCGAACGCGCACGCTGCAGGCAGGCTGGTTTGAACATAACGTTTTCACCACAAAAACATCAACAGCGAGCTCCTGTTTCGAAGCACCCACAGCACCCACTCCGGGGGCTGTGAGCTCAGCAGCAGACGTGGCTGCGGCGGCAGGCACTGATAGGTTCGTTTATGGCAACTTTGTCACAAAAAAAAGGACATCCAGCTCCTGTCCGCACCCCCCCAACGCACACACACACCCCAGGTGCAGCGAGCTCGACAGCCACGCACGCGAGGCGTGCGAACGCGCACACGCAGTGTGCGGCAGGCAGCCAATACTCTGGCACTGCAAGATGAGAGCTTCAACATGGGCGACTGGTCGCCCACTTTCCCAGCCGCGCCCTTGATGCGTGCAAGCACGTCTCACTGCTGAGCACACCCCTACCCGCCCGATCAGGTTACTGATGGTTTGTACCGGCGCCCTGTGTCCCTGGATGAAAACACAAACCTACAACATCAAGAAACACACTAACTTCAACATCAAGGAACACGGCGCAGGTGTGCAGGCAGCCAGGGGGGCATGCCAGCAATATGACAAAGCGGCAGCACCGCCAGCAGCAGTAGGCCCAGCGCGCATTACTCACCATGAACTCAATGCACTCGGCCTGCTTCCCAATGTGAAACCGCTTGTTGGATGCGACGGACACGGCCTGCAGGAACTCGTGTGGTGAGACTGCCGACTTGAAGTTGTCATGGCTCCACAGGCGCCGGATGACCTCACCAAACGCGTGCACCTGCTCAGCAGCAGTTGAAGTAGTGGTTTAAAGTTGGGGATTGACAGCGCCATCAGCAGCAGCGGTAGAGTAGTGGAAGCAGCAGGAGAAAAAGCAGCAACAGTGGCAGCAGCAGCAGCAGCAGCAGCAGTGGCAACCGCAGGAACAGGAGCAGCAGCAGCAGCAGCGGCAGTGGCAGCAGCAGGGGCAGTGGTAGCAGCAGCCGCAGCAGCAGGAGCAGTGGCAGCAACAGTGGCAGCGGAAGCAGCAGCATTGGCAGCAGCAGCAGCGGCGGCAGCAGTAGCAGTAGCAGCAGCAGTGGTGGTAGAAGAAGCAGAAGAAGAGGCATTGTCAGCAGCAGCAGCGGCGGCAACAACAGCAGCAGCTGCCGCGTGCAGCAGCAGTGGCAGCCATGTGGGCGGCGCTGCCGGCACAGTAGCAATGCGCTCGTACACCATCAGGGGCGAAATGCACTCAGCATAGTTGGCCAAATACCAGTTTAAGAATGGGCCACAGCGAGTGGGAGCAGAGGGTGAAGTTGAAGAAAAAAACCGAACCCACAGCGAGGGGAGGTGTGCTCACCAGCGGCGACTTGCACTTGGCGGTGTGGTCACTCAGCGTAGGTGGCAGGCACGAGGACAAACAACATTAGCAGCCTAAAATTTGGCCACGGCAAACATAACTTGTACTTGAAGTTACCCACAGCGAGGGCACTCACCAGCGGCAACTTGCCCTCGGCGTAGCTGGCAGGCACTATGACAAATAACAAATAGCAGCCTAAAATTTGGCCTCAGCAAACATAACTTAATAGTGAAGTTACCCACTGCGAGGGGACACTCACCAGCGGCGACTTGCACTCTGCGTAGTTGGACGGCACCAGGAAGAAGTCGCGCAGGGGCGGCACGTGCGCGAGCGCGTGCAGCGTGACATTGAGGTAGTCGGTGCAGTTGAGGTTGTTGAGGCCCACAAAGCCGGGGAGGTATGCGACGCCGTACTGGTCGCGCGCGAGCGTGGTGTTGCGGTCCAGCGAGGCAATGTCCGCCGCGGTGTAGCGCGGGTACAGGGCAAGCTTGATGTCGTCCAGGCTGGAGTCGACGACCTGGGGTGGTAGCAGAAACAGCAGGCACAAAAATACTTCAAAGTGGTCAACGACAGCAACATCGCATTTACCAAAACATTGCCCCGGCAGTGTGTGCACACGAACACGCAAAGTGTGCTGAACAAGCAAGAGCAACAACAACTGCTGCTAGCGGGCAGGCCAGAGCCGCCGGCAGGCTAGGGCTTGACCTGCCAGGGCAGTTAACAGTGGCAGCAAGAAGTTTACCAAATGAGTGCATGGTCCCCTGTGCGGATGGTCCAGCTGCGGGTGGGTGCCAGACGGCGGAAAAACTGTGCCATGCAGCACGCGGGGTGGCACGGCCACCGCCGCCTGCCGGTGGCTGCGCTAAATGTGCCTAGTGTGCCTTATCCGTGCAGGTGAGGACATTCAAGTTTTAACTTGGATGGCCGGGGACAGGCCAGGAGACGCCGCCCTGACCGCAACCCTGTCATCAACAACACCAGGGCTGGCTGCACACAGCCCAGCGTGCGCGTACAGTGGGCTAGAAGCCAGAAAGTTTTGCCGTTATCCTGACATCAATGCTGCTCCCATCGCCAGGCAGGTGCTGAAGCGCCTCTGTTGAAGTTCCCCTGCTCTTACTGCGCTGCTGACTGTTCCGGGACCATTTCCAGGACCGGTCTGCGAATGAGCATCTCTGCTCTGGTCACCCCCCCCCACACACACACACAACACCTTTCTCACTCTCACGACCTGCACCTACATGTGCGTGTTTTGCTGTGGCCGTGTCACACACTCTTGTGGCTCTCATGCTGCCTGCTGGCTGGGCCGCTGCCTCGCATGCAAGCGGCAGCAGGCAGTGCCGCCTGGGGCCGGGCTGGGCTGAGGCAGTGGCGTTCATCTGCTTTCCACTGCTGATGGCTGTCTCAATACTGACAGGTGCTGGGTACTTTTTCGTCATTATGTTGTGTACTTCCGAGGTACCGGTATACAAAAAATGTACTTCAAAGTATAACAGCATCATAAAATTAAACTCTGCTCAAGGCGCGACAAAAAGCCCTGTGTGCACATGGTGTGCGCGCCTGGGAAAGCCACAGTCAAGCGCGCCGTCCCCTGCCCGCTGGCCAACAACATGAACAGCTCTGTATACGCAACATATCCATGCACACCGTGGGGGCTTGCCTGCTCGCATTTGCCGTACACACCACCACACACGGGGCAGCCACCACCGGACCACAACGACAGGCGAGCGGGGCGTCCGAGTCAGCAGGCCGGCCCTCCATAGGATATACCGCCGTCTGGAGTGCCTACCTCATGCATGTGGACAAGAGCGCACGCTCCACCCACCTCGTACCCGTCCGGCAGACAGTATATCTTGGACGTGCCCAGGTGTATGAACACGTGGTGGCTGTGCTGCACGCTGTGCGTGTACGCGTGCGTGCTGCGGCCGCGCCCCTGGAAGAACTTTCCGCAGACCAGGCACGCGTACACATTCTGGTTCGACAGTGTCACGCTGCACAGCTGCGGCCGTGGCGCCCCCATGTGATTGGTGCAGCAGCGGCGGCGGCGGCAGCAGCAGCGGCGGCGGTGGCAGCAGCAGCAGCGGCGGCGGCAGCGGCGGCGGCGGCAGCAGCAGCGGTAGCGGCGGCGGCGGCGGTGGCGCCAGCAGCAGCGGCGGCGGCAGCAGCAGCGGCAGAAGCAGGTCAGATAGTAGAAGCAGGCCAGTAGCAGCCCGCAGTCACAAGGTGTTGCGTGTTCATTTGTAAGCTGGGACAATGTGCGTGTGAGGATGCATCTATGCGACATGAGCACACCGTGTGGAATGCATGCTTGAGCGTAGAGATACAGTGTACATGGTACTGGTGCACGTGTTTCCAAGACATGCGGTAAACCCTGCCCGAGTGTCACCCATGGGGAAGGCACAAGTGTGGGTGTGTGTTTGGGGGGGGGGGGAGGGGGGGCCTGGCAGCGGCTACCAGGCACCTGGGCAGGCCATCCTCAGGCTGACACGCACACACTGGTATCATGATCCAAAGGTACGGGCTGCTGCAGCACACCGGACTGTTTGCTTGCTGTTGGCTGTGGGCACAGGTGACGGCATGCGCCATCTCAACGCACCATGCGGGAGCAGCCGCACACGAAGAGCAAGGCTGCATGGCGCTTTGCGTCACGACGCGACAGCACTGGCATCTGTCAAGTGCATTTGGCAGGGCTTTTAAAAAAACAAACATGTGCCAACTGCAGTCCGCGCGTGGCCACTGTCATCGAGTGCTGCTGCATAGTGTGCAGGTTCACGGTTCTGCTGCTGCACCTGCACTTTGCACTTGAAGTACGCAGTTATATCATGCTGCAGTTGGCAGCGTGGCGCGTGTGTGCCTGGCGCATGTGACACGAGCTGCAACCACCTGTACGAATCAATGCACCACCAAAAGTTCCATGACGTGTGGTGGTTGACCTTACGAGCTGTTGCGCTCTGAGAGGCACACAGGGTTCAGCGCACTCAGCGCCGACAGGCGCCTGCAGTGCTTGGTGTCACTGCAGGTCCCATCAATGTTTTTTTAATCAGAGGAAGATGCTGCTGCACTTGCCGCTCCTGCAAGTGCACCCCAAGTGTTTCTTAAAAGTATACAACTGTAGTAGAATAGTGTCTAGTGCTTATTGAGCCCCCTCCCCCTCCCTCCAGTTTTAACTGGAATTGAAATTTCAGGTCAGGGCCATACAGAACAACTTCCCAGCTCCTACCCGGTTTGTAGTCAAACAGGTTGTATGTAATCACCGAGGCGCGGTCCACCTGCGTGATTAAAACCGGATTGAAGTTGGTGAGTGATAGCCTTCATCTTAAACCTCAACTTCATGCCTTAGCATCCCCTCACTTTCCATGGGCAAATTCCATGGACACAAAGGCAAGCGCAGTGCGGGGTGCTGCCGGGCGTGCTATGTACACATGGCGGCAATGGGACCCAAGATCGTGCACCATTCCGGTACTCAGCTCCTGCGACTGCAGCTAACTGGGGCCCTGCCAGAAGCAGCACCAGCTGCTGTTGCTGCATTGTGTGGTGTTGGGTTCAGCCCCCACTCAAACAAGCCACTATTGGAAAAGTTGCACTGCACACAGTGATGTTTGTGTGTCACCAACTGACCTTCTCGAAGTCGAAATCCAGCACATGCCGGTTGATGGTGTCCAGGTACGGGCACCTCCTCCTCCCCTGCTGATCGTCCCTCTTTACCGCCACCCCCGCACCTGCATCGCTCCCACCAGCAACGCCACCACCCCCTCCGGCAGCAGCAGAAACGCTGGAGTTGCCACTGCTGCTGCGGTTTGGTTGCGGAGCCTCGGCTTGCGCCGCCCCTGCGGCTGCGCCGTCTGCCACCGTGGGCTCCCCTTTGATGGGTGCAAGGTCTCCGTTGATCGCGTCGTAAGATCGCTTCATGGCTGCCAGCACTGCAGGCCGCACGGTGCACACTGGACACACACTCGCGATGATCGCGATCGATCGATGGGTGCAATCAATCCGGGTCTTCAGATCTTTTTTTGCTGAGCAGGACTGGTAGTGCACTGCTCAGCAGCGTCTTGGCTGGCTGACTGGCTCAAGCCGTGGTGCACTGCCCGGCGACCAGTACTTCAGACCTTTTTCGCATACGGATTTTCGGGATAAAATAAGAGTACAATACTTGGGGCAACTACCGAGTACAGAAGTACAAATATTACTTGGTGGACGCCGGCGTGCTTTGTGCGACAGATCGCACAGAGCACGGCGCCAAGTACCAAGTACAATACATGAAGCAGGTTAGCGCTATCGGATGCTGAGGCTGTTGTTAGTAGCAGGATTGTGAGGTGGGCAGAGCAGAAGCAAA
>JAULBY010033504.1:0-15083 GCA_032358315.1 Ophiocytium majus
ACCGCTGCCGACATCTGCTGCCCAGTTTCGCTACTCGTGCCAGTTGCTGCCGGGGGGCACGGCTGCCTAGGCTTTTCACGTTCTTGCTGCTGCTTCAGCTGCTGCTGCGTCATTGCTGCTGCGAGGGAGAGGAACACTGCCGGGGGGTCGAGGTGTTGGGAAAAAACCGCAGTGCTGCTCGCACCGAGATTCGATCCCGCAACCTGAGCATTACCACACAGCTCACAACACCAGTTTGGGGACACTTAGCCGGGCCGGGGGGCAGCCCGCCCAGCAGTAGCCACCGTGACACAAACCTGCAGGTCCAGGGTTGCTTGCCATTTTGGCGAGAGTGTCTGAGTCTCAGAGAGCGCTGTGGTCTGGCGCAACGGCTGCCTGCGCCAGCACTAGCACCCATTGTTGGGGCTGCTGCTGCTGTAGCAATTTGAGCACGTGCTGCTGCGGCTGCACCAGCAGCGCCAGGGTCACCCGCGGAGGTAGGGCGGGGGCAGCAGCAGGGAGGGGGGGGGGGCAGGTAGGGCGGTGGGGGCAGCTCTAGCCTAGGTTAGTCGACTAGATCTTAGGGCGGGGAGCAGGCTGAGCACCGATGGCACACTGTCAGCCTAGGCACCGTGTGACACTGGCAGCTCTGTGTTGACCTCTCATGAGAGGAACCAGACGCTGCTGCTGTCGCCCATGCTGCTGCCGCCCGCGCCCGCGCTGCTGCGCCGGCCAGCTACGACGGTTCACAGTTGGCTGCAGTCCTTGCGGCACTACAGCTGTTAACCAGCGGTGAATGAAACAACACATGGCCCGGGGGCCCCCGGAAACGGGCTGTGCTGGCTGTTGACAACGGCGTGCTGGATGCGGGGGGGCGGCAGAACATGAGGTTTGGGCAGCTTTAACGGGGCGCGAAGTCGCTGGGAAGCACCGGTTTTAAAGGGGGTGACCTTATTATGGACGGCTACTACTGTTACAGTAGTTAAAAGGGGAGTGAGTTAGCCTCAGGCTCGCCCAGTTACAACTTTGATAGACTCCCTATTAATTGGGGGCACTGGTTGCAGTACTAGTAATAATCTCGAAGTAGGCGGTATACCATACGGTATAAATTTATACAGAGGTAACCACTGGCAGGCAACTTTACTCATCCCGGGTGTTGCAGCCAGCCGCCTCTAAGAGACTCGTCCACCAAACCGGGTATGTCTGATTGGGGGAGGGCGGGGCCGGGATCTCACACACCAATACATACGGTATGTGTTCCAAATCGCGCCTGCGGCAGGCTCGGTCAGCGTGTGATGGTTTGTTCAGACTACTACAGTAGTATACTTCAAAGTATACACATACCGGTATATATTGTACACTGTGTAAATGAAGTAGCATACTGTAGTACATGTAGCAGATTTCGTCACATGACATTGTGTGTAGCTAAGTGCATCATGGCACTCCAAGCAGTGCAACAAGTCGAGCTTAAGTCACTGTGGTCCATATCACATGATACCGTAGTAGTACTTTTGAAGTACAAGTGGCAGGGCTGCCGCAGTGGAATGTGGGGGTGATGGCGAAAGCGAAAGCCTCACGCTTTGCAGCGTACTATAGTATACTTGAAGTAATACCTGATTGCAGGCGGAACATATTGTGGAGGCACATTGTCACACCAAACAATGGCACATCAAGGCTCGATTTTGCACGCGATGCTCGAAGTTCGCAAGCGCATTTGCAGCGCAAGCAGGTAGGCAACACGGGTACATCATCCTCGATCGCCATTGTGCCCTTCGTGCCACCATGGTGCAGCAACAGCAGCAATTCACACTATTTTGTTGGTGCTCTTCTCCTGAACGACTTTGTTTTGCAGCGCTCGGCAAAACAAAGTCGTTCAGGAGTAGAGCACCGACAACGCACAGCTCCTCTGACGCTTGGCAAGTGGCACAGTCAGCGAGCTTACCTAGGCTGTACAGCAGCAGCCTGCTGAGCAAGCCACACACAGAACCCTTCGCGCCCCGCAGCTGCTGCTGCATGCAGGAGCAAGTGCTCATGTGCATGCAGTGCCCAAGTCGCTTGAAGCATGTTGCAGAAACAGCACGCGCGTCACTGATGCGCCTGCAGTGCAGCAGCAGCAGGCACTGGCACCAGCAGACCAGCAGCACCACCCCAGGGCCTGTGCTCGCCACCGTTCCCCTCATGTGCCAAGCGCACACGCAGACTCTTGGAGTGGCAACACTGCTCACATCACTGTGTGGGCTAAACAGGCGTAGCTCCTGAGGGCTTTTACCCGTGCTAAGAACGTACATCAGGGAATGCACTAAAACGTGCACTCAGATTTGGCAGCATGCTGCATAAATGGAGGGCTGCGGATTAATCAGCCCCTGACATCGCAGGCCAGCTTCAGCTCATCCAAGCCGACAAAGACACCCTGGGTTACCATTGACAAGTAAAAGTTTAACCTGAGTCAGTTGGTCCAGCACCTGCGGCAGCCAGGGCAGACATCCAGGCGCGTGTGCATTGAACACATTGTCAAGCCAGCAGCGATTTCAACATGACATTGTGTGCAGTTTCATTATGTTATATAATCATTATGACTGAGGCAAGCCCAACATGAAGCCTCTCTCAAGTCATTGACACGATTTATTGCCTAGGACTCTGGGCACAAGCCCACGTGCACACTACGGTAGTACTTCCAGAAGTAGTTGATCATCTTAAAGGTCTGACAACCCAGAGCTTCCATCATGAATCAGATGTGTGCGGTGCGCCCATCATGCTATGTACTACTGGTAGTAACTGGTAGTAGTCCCAATATGAAATTTCTGGCAAACCCCAGTATGCCCGCCTGTGCTGCGACAAGCCCTTGTGAAAACGTCACAGAGAGCACCGCACGCATGCGTGCCACCGCAATGCCATTCATGGCAGCCTCAAGGTCAACTTCAGTGCAATCCAGACCCATAATCAAATAATTCAGACCAGAGCAATTTTACAGTTCTTCCTAAGTGAGCCCCCCTTAGATGGCCTTTTCAACGAAAATGGACGCCACCACCTTGTAGCCCTTGAAATTCTGCGTCGGCTGGTTAAATGTTTGTTGAAATTGGACATCATGCTCAGCATATGTTGAAGTTGGTGCACGCATGAAGTTGAAGTTACAAATGAAGTTGAAGTTTGAAGCTTCAACATAACTGCTGAGCATGATGCCCAACTTCAACAAAAATTAACCAGCCGACGCAGAATTTCAAGGGCTACAAGGGGGGTGGCGTCCATTTTTCTTGAAAAGACCATCTAAGGGGGGCTCACTTAGGAGGAACTGTGAAATTCCTCTGGTCTGACAGATTTGATTATGGGTCTGGATTGCACTGAAGTTGACCTCTGAGTCACTGGCCACCAGGCTGGCACGCATGCCCACTTCTCTGCCAGGGACAGCCTGCCCCTCCTTGCCTATGGCACCAAAGCAACCAATTGCCATGGTGGCATGGTCAAAACATTTGGTAGCAGTGTGTATCAGATCTGCACCTATTATTGGGCCTGCACGCGACGCTAAGTAGGCTGCTGGTTGACGTGTTGATGAGGCCTAGGCATGCACTGTGACTCAGGCTCTAAGCCAGGTGTCGGAAAATGATGCCATCATGCAGTGTCGGAAAAGGATGCCATCATGCACCTACGCCTTCGCTCGACCTCTTTTCCTTTTGAAATGTGCCCCTGCCTGGCGCTCTCAGCGTGGCACTGCTCAGCCCCCACTTAAGAGTCCACAGTTGACCTGACAATGTGATAAAGTGCCAAACACTGTCAGGCGCAGGGAATTGCGCCTTCCCCCTGCGGCGAGCACCACAGTAACTGGCGTTATGCGCTTCACTTCGTCGCCTCCGTCACCTTGCGACGCCCGCCTGGCTGGTGCCACGCAGGTGCTCATGCTGGTGGGTGTCATGGGAGCGGCTGCAGGAGGCGTCGTCAGCCCCATGTTCACCTACACGTGCGTCACCCAGCTGCTGTGCCCGCTGTGCAGCTTGTGCTCTCTCCTATTAATAGTGTCTATATTTATAAACACAGAACGCCACCACTGGAGAGATGGTGCACCAATGCACCATTTTAGTGTGCCCGCTGGGGAGTATTGGCGTTGGGTAGCAAACTTGCATTCCTCATTTGCACACTGGCATTCGTAGGGTTGCGCCTTCCACAGTTTTGGCAAGCGCACACGGACTTCCATTGCATACAGTGTGAAAAACGTACAGTGCCAGCACTGGAACATGTCACAATTTTGAGGTGGTTGCAAAGGCCTACTGGCTCGCGGGCGTTTGCTGGGCTACCAAGAGCTGCTTGCGTCTGCTTCAAGGTGCACACAGGCCTGTGCACAGTTGCATCACAATTTCCCCTTCCCAACGCGCAACCGTGGCTGCCAGGTCACCCATGCAGTGTCTGGCGCTTCATCACAACATACTTATCAAGTATGCTTGTCTTTCTAGCAGCTGCACAGTCCCTGCGCAGGCCAACCGCGTCAGAGCATACTCACGCCAACCCTTGGCCTCTGGCATCCAAGCTCATCTTGCATGTCCACACACACACACACAACGATATGCAGCACACACATTTCTGCCCTTTTTCGACCACAGTGAAACAACACTCAGATGACGGGTACTGTAGTACTACGTACGGTCACGGTGGCATTGATGATGATGTCACGATGCCCTGAAGCGAGGCCATACTTCGAAGTATACTGTGTTATATGTGTTGCTGCCGTTGTGCGACGGTGCCAACCGCGCCCTCATGTGCACAGGTTCGGACAGCTGGTTGACGAGACCAGCCAGGCTGAGACGCTGGATCTCGGGAGCACCGCCCTCTTTCTCGTCTACCTTGGCATCCTTGCACTTGTGGGGGGCTTTGTGTCACAGGTGAACAGTGTGAATGCAAAAAAATCCGGTTTGAGTGGGCCTGACATTTCATATTTTTTGTTGTGGCAACACGCCTCAGCGCGGTCACGGTGGCACTGCCGGCTGGCCACGTCATCTGCCTTTTGCGGCAGGCGCAATTGAATGCTCCATGATGGCGGCAGAGTTGCACAACGTTGACACAAGTTCTGCTAACGCTGTTGTTAGCTCAGAGTGCAACCACGGTTAAAGTGTTGCGAAATTTTTGTGACTTCAGCTGTTCTTCATGCCCGCCTGCAAGGTGGGAACACTCATGCTGCCAGCTGGCAAGCCACCCCTTCCACGCTGGTTCCACTGCTCACTCGGCAAGAATGGTGTTGCCCGATCGCCCTGCTGGATCCACTGCTCATGAATGGCGTTTGCTGGTCCCCCCCGTGTCTTTGCCATTGTGGCAGCTGTGCTGGGTGACAACTGGCTCACGGCGCACGCAGCGCTTGCGAGTTTCGTACATGAAGGCCATGCTCAACCAGGTAATTACACGCGGCAATAAAAACTTCTGAAGTACCTTCAGTATGCACGTAATGATATGCACTTTCCAGTATATTGCACCCAAACGTACCTATGTTGAGCTGATTTGCCTGCCAAACCAGTGAGCCTGATTTTTCAACTCACTGCACACATGTGAACTCTTGTGGGGTGGAGTCAAGGCGCTACTTGCAAAGTGCACACATATACGCACATGCACTTGTCCCTTGGTCTCGAGCAATCATGCTTACCGTACTACATAGAGCACTCGAAGTAGGAAGCCTAGTGCTTTCTGGGGTGAGGTCAAGGTGTACTGGCAATAGCAGCATGAATGGTCCAACCTCACGCTGGTAGGGCCATGGGTAGGGGTAGGGGTGGCCCACTGTTAAACATTTTAGTCAGTATGAAGAGTTTTATAAGTTGCAGTCTGGGGATTTGGTGCACCCACTGCACGGCGCCGGGGACAGCGCGTGACACTGCACTTCAGCACTTGCGCGTGTATTTTTTAGCAATCATCACCGCTCGTGATGGCAATTCAACTATCCAAATAGTAAATTAAAGGTTGTGCTTCAATTTCGCAGTAATCCTGGAGCACTGTGTTAACCGGAGCCGCCAGCCGGGCTCCACCAAGCCCACCCAATAGCCGGCGACTTTGGTCATCAGCATGTCTTCTCTTGGACTGGGGTGTGGCGAGCGACACTGTGCCGGGTCCCCCGCACCAAATGCGGTCGTACCCATCGCCTGCCGCAGCTTGCAGTCCTAACCCTAATGCTAGCACTAACCCACAACCTAACCCTTACCCGCAACGTAACCCTACCGCTACTCTTAACCCTGATACTTGCACAAGTCGGCTCCCACAAGACCCGGCCTGGCTTGACGGGCGCCGCATGAGACACATACAGCATGCTCAGTAACTGTTGCCCTGGTCAGGGTTAGGCTTGGAGCATCAGTGTGCCCCGCTGACACCGGGACAGCATGCGAAATCGAGCTTGACGTGCACGCAAATATGTTGCATCTGGCCGTCAAGGAAGGCTGACGAAGCAGGCTCTTGCTGAGAGTGCTTGACGCGGTGCTGGGACCTGGCACCGACACTTGAAATTCCGAAGTTCGCCTATGCATTCGCCACCTCTCGCAGGACCCTGCCTGGTTTGACGGGCGTCGAGCGGAGGAGCTCCCTAGCATCTTTGCTGCCCACATAGCCGACATCGAGCAAGGCCTCGGCCGAGAGGTGTCCAGCATTGTATTCCACGTGACGACTATGGTGGGCTCTCTGCTGGTGGCCTTCATTGCGAATGCGTCCGTGGCGGGGGTCACAATGGCGGTGCTGCCTTGCATGGTCGCGGGAAGTATACTGTGTGTCAAGGCCAGCGTGTGGGCAGACACCATCAGGCAGAAGCACTACATCACGGCGGGCGGCATTGCGTACGAGGTGTGTGCAGGCGGGTAACCACGCTCGCGAAGGGTGTTTGCATGCCGTTTAGCAGCTACATAGTGACTGTCATCTACATCAATCATCATGACTGAATCTGGCTGGGTACTTGTGAGCACAGGTGCCGCGTCCAGCTTCGCAGAATAATATGTGTGATACTTCAAGACGTCAGGCACTATGCTTCGTATTACCAGGTTGCTGCACCTCAAGGGCCACAGTAGTTGGGAATTGCACTGTAAGAGCAGTCACACTCACCAGTCACAAACACTGCCCAGCAATTCGCCGACGGCACTGCCGCCTGGTGCATGCAGCTGAGTGTGCCGCCTGGTGCATGCCGCTGAGGCGTGTGCAGGCTGTCAGCGGCGCTTGCACGGTGGCAGCCAAGTACGCAAAGGTGCAGCACATCGCCAGTCTGAGATTAGCTCGCAGCTGCTTCAGAACTCAGCCAGATTCGCAACTGGGAGGTTTTGCAACATTGGCCTTGAAGTGGTTGTGAAGGTGTTGATGTTGTTGCGCGTGCAGCATCACCAGGGCGGCCCATCAGTCAAACACGCGACCTGATGACCTCAGATGACGCTGCTGCCTGTTCACCGCTGGCGCACACGCAGGCTCTCAGCGGCATCCGCACGGTGGCGGCGGAGTGCTTTGAAGAGCAGCAAATCACCAGGTTCAACTCGCAGCTGGATGCAGCCGCGTCTGTCGGCGCACGCAGTGGATTCCTGGAGGGCCTGGGCTGGGGCATCCGCGAGGGCTTATTCAAAGGCGGCTTCATTGTCATATTTTGGTGAGGAGCCACCGCCACCGCGTGCATGCCCTCTTGTCGCCTGCTGCCAGCCGCAGCTACCACTGCACGCGCCGCGGCAGCGTCCGCGGGGACCCCATGCTAAGTGCTGTTCGGCCGCTGCATTTTTAGACTGAGGCCACGTGGCTGGCAGCCACTGCCGTTGCAAACTAACACAATGTCGTCACACATTGTGCAGTCCATTGCAGCTGCGACGTCTTGCGAGCTGCACAGCTGCGGGCCGCCGCCGCTGCGCTCCCCACTGCTGTGCCCCACTGGTATGCCATCACCCCCCTCAGGCTGTCCAGCCAAGCCTTGTCTGAGTGCCACTGGGCGACGGCTGTGAGGCAGCTGAGTGCGTGCTAAGCGCATCTGTCTGCAGCCACTCAGGGCTCGCGCCACCCTTCTCTCCCCAAGTGTCATGATAATCCGCACTGAGCGGGCCCGTACACCCACCAAAAAAACGAACTCGAAAGTAAACCAGCAAAGTGCGCATGGCTTCCTGCCTCATCATCAAGGTTACAAGCTGCTGGGTGGGCCTCGGCCACTGCTCTGCTGGCCGTCACGCGCCACAGGTTTGCCATTACCCTCCTGTCGAGCGAAGTGGGCGACGGCTGCGAAGGGAGCGCGTGCCTCACGCCCGGCGACATCATCACCACCATCCGCGGCATCACCCAAGCCTCGCTGTCCTTAGGCCAGATGCTGGTGTCCATCACGGCCGTCAGCCGCGCGCGCGCCGCCGCCGCCACCATCTTCAAAGTGATCAACACGGAGCCCAAGCTGTTGTCGCGCGCCGGAGCTGGCGGCGCCGGAGTGGTGCTCAAGGGGCCCCGGGGTGGCATCACCATTGACGGGGTGGGCTTTGCCTACCCCTCGCGGCCTGACGAGACTGTGTACAGCGACTTCAACTTGGACATAGCACCCGGCGAGTCGGTGGCGCTGGTAAGAGCCATCAGATCTACCGAGAGGCGCCATTTTTTTTTGCGCAATGAAAGAAGTGGACATGAAGACATTTTGACAAGCTACTGTAGGCTGCAACCTGCCAGGCGGAGTGGTCAGTCCCGGCTGCGGTCTCCCTTAAGGTTGACTGAACCTCTCTAAGGTAGTGCCAAGAAAGGTTTGCTGAAGTAGAAACACCAGAATTGTGCGTTTCCATACGCGCACGCGCAAAGCAAGGCACCCCGTGCCTCTCTTCCGAGTTGCTCAACCCTTGTACCTTGTGTCACTTCCAAAAGTTATAGAATGACCTAGCACCACAGAAATACGATGAGGTCGAATTTTTTTGATCCACCGGTGCTCGTGCCTCGGGCCATCATGCCTATAAGTGCTTAGCCTACTCCACCACTCTACTTCTGCTATAATAATAGACGAGGTGGCAAGCAGCTACGTGGTGTCTTTGCTTGTTGTCAGCTTTGTTTAGAATAACGCCAGCAACATGATGATTGTAGCATGTGGTGCAAGCGGCGCGTGAGGTAGGGTCAGTCGGATGAGCATGATGCGGAGCTGCGATCGCCCTAGGCTGTGTTGTGCGATCATCATGCCAGCGACCATCACTGTATGCAACACACTTGGCTGTGCAGAGCCTGACCGTCCAGCTCACGGTGTGCGATATTACCTTGCCTAGACTGGTACAGCACTCATTATCCGCCCAAATTTCGCAAGTTCATGGCATAGTGTCGGAAAACCAGGTGTAAGGTGCTTTGGACGAGTGTACACAATTGGCGAGCAGCAGGGGAATCCAAAGGCCTGACATGGGAATTAAGGACAACGAAAAGGAGCTTGCCGGTTGCCAATCGTCAGCACGCAGCATGTTGCGTGTGTTTGGCATGATACTGGCAGCCATGGCCAACATTATTAACTTATTGGTGAAAACAGCTACAAGCTCAGAGACTCACAACTGGAACTAGTCTACGATGATTTTTGTTTTTCTGTTCCTGGCAAGAAAAATAGCATCATTGCTGTAAGATCAAATGAACACTTCAGTTTCCTTGTTCATCTCTGTAGCTTTGCTTCACATTGTGAATATACTTCTCAACTTCGAACAACATCTCTGGTGGACAGTGCCCAGCTGTTGTTACAGGCGCAGCCCCCGCCTGCGCCCAGGGGATGACATTATGCTGCTTCTCTTGTCTGCCGCGTGTGCATCCCCCCACTTGACAGGTGGGCCCCTCCGGCTCTGGCAAGAGCACGCTCATCAGACTTCTTCTGCGCTTCTACGACCCCACTTCTGGGGCCATACTCCTGGACGGCACGGACTTGCGTGACCTTGACCTGTCCTGGTAAGCTGTGCGCCTTTGACCTGGTTCCACTAGAGCTGTGGAAGGAGGAAAAAAAAATTTCGCTCCATGCTTATGACGTTGCCATCCCGCCCTTTATGTATGTATGTGCCCTTGACGTTTGTCAAGTTGCTTGCTTGATATCCGAAGTGGTCATTTTTGTGCCCATGGGTGTAACTGTGCCCCCCGCCAGGTTGTGCGCCCCCCAGCTCTGGCAAGAGCGCGCTCTGAAGCCTTCGAGTTGCCTGTCCTGCACTGTTGGCAACCGCTTGACACTGCATGTAGGACAAGTGTCACACAGTACAACAGTTACTGGTGAGGAAAACACGCAGTCCTGGGTGGCCCATACACAACTAGCGGTGACAAAAGTGCTTACATGACGGTATAAACCCGTGAAGGCTCCAAGTTGGCTGCTGCATGTGGTCATGGCACCGCAGGCATCATGATGACAGACCAAGTGGCACAGCAACCCACCCTACCTCACCGTACCAGCAATTGTTAATCTTGCTTTGTACCTGTGAAAGAAACCTAAAAGGCTGCTAAGCCCGGATACTGCCGTGGCTGGGGCAAAATGCCAGGCCGAAGCCTGTGGGGTGCTTTGTCCACCTGGTGAAAAACACCAGGCAGCCCCCACACCTACATGCGCTGGTCAGTGTCCTTGAGCGCTAGGGATGATTCAGAGTACAATTACTAACCGGGCTTACTTGTGCGATGCCACCAAAAGCCAGCGGTGCGTGCGGCAAAGGCAGACCCACATTCACCAACTCTAGTACTGTAACATCCGGCCCAAGAAGGCTGTGTAGGTAGGCACTTGCAAACAAAATTGACACAAGGTTTTCCCCACCAAACCTTGAAGGTCTTGCGCAATAGGCACACGTGGGTATCCCGGCGGCCTGGCTTGCCCCTCCGGGACAGCCCCCCCCCCACTGGCTGCCGCATGTCCCCCCCCACTTTCCGTTCCTGATGTCACCGTCGTGGTCCGCAGGTACCGCAGCATTATAGCGCTGGTGGCGCAGGAGCCAGTGCTCTTCAGCGGCTCTATTCGTGACAACATTGCGGTTGGTATGCCAGATGCAACCGACGCCCAAGTGGTGGCCGCAGCTGAGGTGCGTGGCTGCTGCCAATGTGTTCGCTGGACCAGGCCCAGGACATGGCGCTCTGCGGCCTTAGCTTGCTTATGGAAGGCTTTTTCTATCAACACAAGGATGGTACATAAGAAGAAACTAATGTATACCTCAATAGTGTATACTACTGTAGTACATAGCTGTGTTTTTTCGGAAACACCTCTATTTGAGCCCCATGGGATTGGGCTGAAGAGCTTGAACAGTTGCCAAGAAGCAGGTCGTCACACAGGTGTGCCGCTCTGGCCATGGTGTGCGCTGCAGTTTAAGTTGACAAAGTGCTGGCATTGACATGGTGCAATGTTAAGGACCTGGCATTGACATGGTGCCATATTTAGGACCTGGTACTTCGAGGGAAATCCAGGACATTGTGGGCTGGATGGGGGTGTTTTGGGGGCCGCAGACGCAGCTGTATGTGGTCCAGCTGAGTGGGCTAACCCGTACGGAACCGCCGCCTCACAAGGTTGTACCGTACATCTTGCACCGCGATGGTGCCTTACCTTGCCAAATGCATGGCTCCTCCAGAAGTGCTGGACACTTCTCAGGCCGTCAACTAAAGTTTTCCTGTTTGTAAGGTTGCTCGGAGCGGCTTGCGCCCTCGCTTGCCTGAGTCGCTCTCCACAAAGGCTGTGGTCTCGCAGTTGCATGTTGAACTTGTGACTGCTAGTAGTGCTTAGTCTAGTCTGTTTAGTACCGGTACATGTGCCGTTTGACACGAAGCTTGCAGTAACTAGTGTTGTGCTGCTGCCGATGGCGACGTTGAGCCCCTGCAGCAATGGTCGTCAACAAGAAACGCGCTCTGCACGCCCCTGCCGTCCGCTGTCGCACCTGCTGGCAGGCTGCCCACGTGCACGCCTTCATATCAGGCCTCGCTGAGGGATACGATACTCAAGTTGGCCAGAGCCTGGTGTCTGGAGGGCAAAAGCAGCGCATTGCCATCGCGCGCGCTCTCATCAGAAAGCCGACCATCCTGCTGCTTGGTGAGTCTGGAGCCTCAGGCCGCACTGCTGCAGCGCGTGCTGGCATCGGCGCCCTGATCATCATGGTTCAACTTTGCTATGCTTTGCCTACAGCGCCTATGTACTTCAGGCAGGGCACTCTGCTGCTGGTTGGAGGGGCCTACCGTAATGGTCCTGGTTTGCGTTGGGCAGGTCTGCAAGCCGCTCTGACGTTGGAGGCTGGCGCCGTCGGCCATAAGCTTGGTGGTGCTAGTATTTGGTGCACTGCAGGTGCACAACTTGCAGTTGATGAGACGCTGCTAGCCAGCAGCACACTTATGCTGAGGTCTGTCCCAGAACAGTCAGGCTGTCAGGCCGGCGGTTTTGGAGCCCGGCACTGAGTCATAACTCGCAATCGTTACCCTGTTGTTTTGTGGCCGCCGCCGCCCACCCAGACGAGGCCACCAGTGCTCTGGACAATGTCAGCGAGCGCGCCGTACAGGCCGTCGTGGAAACCATCCGCGCCTCCAAGGCCCTCACCACCGTCACCATCGCCCACCGCCTCAGCACCGTCCAGTCATGCGACCGCATAGCAGTCGTCGCAGGCCACACAGTTGCCGAGAGTGGCACGCACGCCGAGCTCGTGGCGCGCGGCGGCATATATGCGTCTCTCGTTGCCGCCCAGGCGCACGGGGACGACGAAGACATAGACTCAGATCCTGCCTCGCTCGAGCAGGTCCCCATGCACCAGGTGGGGTCCATCGCACGCGCCTGGCGTGCGCGCGCCGCTGCCGCGAGCGCGAGCGCTGGGGATGCCGCGCCACCGCCCCGGCTTTCAAGTGTGACGTCCCGACGGGCCTGGTCCTCTCTGTCACACCGCGTGCTGGAGCAAGAGCTGGGGCCGCACCGCAGCAGTGGGCTGCTGGAGGACCCCCTTGCCGTGCTGCCGCGGGCCAGCGCGTCGCTGCTGACGGCGCCCACGCGTGCGCGGTCGCGTCCCACCCATGAGCGACTGCATCGCAAAACAAAAACAAACCAAGTGCCGCTGCTGGAGTCGGCGGCCACGGCGGCGGAGCGCGGTGGCAAGGGCAGTGTCAGCGCAGTGTATCTGGCGTTGGAGTCTGAAGACGGTGGGGACTCCGAGGCGGTGCCGCCTGCGAGCGTGGCGCAGCTGTGGAAGCTGGTGGCGGAGGACTGGCGGCTGGTGCTGCTGGGCATGGCGGGGGCGGTGGTGGTGGCGGCGGCGCCGTCTTTCGAGGCCATCGTCCTTGGCAACATACAGGTCTGCAGGACTAAAACTGGCCCAGTTACGGTTGCTGCTGTGTCACGTTGAAAGTGCAGAGTATACTGTAGTTCCTTTTCTCACCGCTACAGGGTACAGAAGGAGCTCAGGTGGTGCATAAGTCATCTGAGACCAAGGAATCGCTACATACAAGCAATTTCGCGAGGGGCTTGGGCACCGAGAGTCTGTACACAAAAGGTGCTGCGTCACTTGTATAATGGGTTCCAGCACCACAAGCTTGTTTTGTGTGCCAACAACTTGCGAAAGAAAACACAGACGGCAGTGGCCCAGGCGCCCTGCACACTGCTGTGGCACTCCAGTGCACCATCTGCCATTCACGGGCAGCCCGAGGGCTGGACGCCGCAAGTGCTCGCACTGCTGGCGCGCCGCACTCTGCCGTTCCGCACCCATCTTATCCTTCGCACACTCCTGTCCGGTGTTTTCACCAGGCGGACAGATCACCCCACAGGCTTCGAGCACACCGCTCTCACCACTCTGCTGAGCATGCGTAGGGCAGGCTTGTAGGTGCTGGAGTGGGTCTAAAGTATGATTAGTACAAAATGATTTGTACTGAATGGTAGGCGTTGGAGTGGTCCTTCTGCAGCAGGTGAGCACCGCCAGCCGCTGAGCAAACCGTACCCACCACCCTGCTGAGGTTGATTGTTTTGTCGCCGCTCAATGTTTGTGGTCACGCCAGTACGACTGCAAGCAGTAGCCTAAGGGTTGTGTGGGGCAGCGGCGGCCCTTGTTGGTGCTGTAGTGCAAAGTTCGATGTGTACAGTGCTGAGACATGCGCCACGTGCTGAGTATGCGTAGGGCAGCGGCGGCTCATGTAGGTGCTGGAGTGGCTTTTAAGTTTGATCACTACCTACTTCTTAGAAGTACAAAATGATTTGCTCAGACCCCACCCCCCCGAATGTGACGACCATTGATATGGGTGTACCTTTACCAGTCATTCAAACCTGCCCGTGTTGCTCAGCCCACACGTACCGGCTGCAGGCGCTTTTCTGTGTGCAGCGACAGCCGCTGCTGCGCTGTGAATTACGTGTTTGACGCGCGATATTATATCTGGAGCCTGTCGTTCACTGATGCACATGCTGTCTGGTGTTTTTGCAGGTGGACAAATCACCCCACATGCTCCAGCCTGGCGTTTTTGCCCCAGCCACGGCAGCATCTGGGCTTAGCAGCCTTGTAGCTTTCTTTCACTCCCTCCTAGCGTGGCATACTTATGCATGTTTCAGCACGAAATAACGCGCCGCCGCCCCGCGCGGCGTCACCTACCGCAGCCTCTGATTGCTTCAATGACGCGCCAAACGACGGTGTGTGCGATCCCGCAGGAGGCCCTGTTTCAACCTACGGAAAGCGAGATACGCAGCGAGGCCTACCCGTGGCTGGCCGGCTATGCTGTGGAGGCCGTGGCCTTGGCCATCGGCCACATGATGCTCGCTCTGGGGTTCGCCATGTCTGGGACGCGCTGTACGCGGCGGCTACGCGAATCCATGTTCAATGCCGTGAGTCCGAACCACCTGCTTAGCCTACGACGCAGTAGGGGGCTGGGAAACACGCTTGTGGCAGCGTTGAACACTTGTGTCATCATTGCAATGTGAATGCGCAACCCAGTAGATGGTGCAGCGACGGCCATCAGCCACATGGCAGTCGTCTGGGTGTTCCCACTCTGGCGCGGGCAGCACGCGGCAGCCTGAGACACATGGGGCTATGTTCAATGCCGTGCGAGCTGCCTAGAGTGTCGAAAAGCACGCCCAACACTATACCGCACAAGTAAGCCCTGTTGGTAGTTGTACTCTGACTCATCCCCCGTCCTCAAGGACACTGACCGGCGCGTGTAGGTGTGGGGGCTGTCTGGTGCTTTCACCAGGTGGACGAATCACCCCACAGGCTTCGGCCTGG
>JAULBY010033515.1:0-15082 GCA_032358315.1 Ophiocytium majus
TTGTTCCCTACAGCATGGCAAACGCGGGTGAGAGCAGACGTGTGAGCTGCCTTGTGCAACAGTTGCGCCATGGTGGTGCGGGGATGCTCAAGACTGAAGCACACGTCGCCTGCTCAAGTCCCAGCATCGTCACACTTTTTTTTTTTGTGCACGCGGCAGGAAATTTGCATGCCCTCCGGTAATTCCTGCAGTGTATTAGTAAAACCGTTCGAGGTCTCTTTACTTTTCTGCCAGCCAAAGAAAGCGAGCGCATGTGTTCATGTACTTTTGCTTTAGTACCAAGTACCGTACACTATTAATACTTCAAGTATATCGTTTGCATTCATAATCCATACGCTACAGGAAGTTGCATGCCCGCCGCTACCTCCTACGTACTTCTGAAGTACGTGCGTTTTTAAAGTTCTGTTACTTCCTCTGAACGAGCGCATGCAGTGCACTAGTAGTCTTTGAAGTACATGCTTGTGCAAATGTCTCCATGTCACACATACACTGTGTATGTACTCAAGTATATTGAACATGGTGCTGCGGGGCAGCTCAAGACTGAAGCACACCTCACCTGCTGGCATCGTCACACAGAGCTTGTGCACGCGGCAGGAAGTTGCACGCCCGCCGCTACCTCCTCCTACACGCATGCATTTAAAGTTTTGTTACTTTTCCGCCAACGAGCGCATGTGTCCATGTGCAGTGTACTGGTAGCCTCTGAAGTACTACGGCGTACATATGCAATCCTCTCCATGTCACACATACACTGTAGATGAACTCAAGTATAGTGAAGTACTTCGATGCACAGGGCTTTCCGCGCCCCTAGCGGAGTTTAATAGGAGTACTTAGATGGACTACGAAGTATACATCTGTGTGTGCTTTGGAGGCACGTGGTGTGCGCGCGGGCAGCACGAGCGCAAGCCTGCGCGCACGTGCCTCGTTGTGCCAACTCCATTTGTGTACACATATGCCTGGCATTTGTCGCTCATACCTTCGCAAAAATATACTGCTGTACTGCAAAAATATACTGCTGTACTGCAAAAATATACTGCTGTACTGCAAAAATATACTGCTGTACTGCATACTTCCAAGATGTGCATACATACTTCAGCAGAAGTTATGATTATGGTACGGTACGTGATGTACACCATGTACACGTATGTACATAGTGTATTACAAGGTGCTTCTGGTATGTACATTGCACACTTCAGTATCATGTATCATTATCATTTCATGCCCACACCTGGTACCTGTCCTTTGAGGAATCTTTACCACCAAAGCTATGGTCAACTTCAGCTGTTTCCCCACGCTAGGCTGCTCCACATTTGTGTGCTGGGCAAGCCGGCTGACCCGTTGCCGCCTCAGAACTTCCCCATGTTGACGCGCCCACTGCGCCACCACACCGACACACCTCAACGCATGCGCCACGGCGACAGGCCCCAAGTAATGTCTACTATAGTGATGGGTCACGTCGTATAACGTATTTTACACGTTATGCAAAATACGCTGTGTTGCTACGCCCCAAAACGCGATATACCCCATATTTGCCGTATAAATACGTTTACCTGTATACGTTATACGGCGTATGTACCTACGTTTTATGGCGTGTAATGCGAAAATTATACGCTGCGACCCATCACTGCTGATGATATTCACTATATACTGCGCACGTGGTCTCCTTACAATGCAGGCCCCGGCACCAATGGCTCCCAGTTCTTCATCTGCACGGTGCCCACGCCTTGGCTGGACGGCAAGCACGTCGTCTTTGGCAGGGTGAGTGTGCAGATACTATTGGTAATATACTTCGAAGTACATCAGTATTAGCTGAAGTACATTATTCCAAGTACATTGGCGTGGACGTGACACAGTATATACACATGTACACGTGTACTACATGCCGGCACATGTACACCCATACCCCCCCACACACAGGTGTACGTGTATGCTGGAGCATGCATGTACTACGTAGTAGAACCCATGCAAACTTGAAGCAGATGTGGTACCTCAAGTACTCCCCAAGAAGTCATGCACGTAAACCACCTACATCCATCGGTGCGCACGCATTGGCTTGACGGCAAGCGCATTGTCTTTGGCTGGGTGGGCATGCGCACATACTTTGTAGGATATGCGATGTAGTGTACAGTACACATAATCACATACTTGAAGTACTTCGAAGTACCTGTACATGTATACGTACACATAATACTGGAGCATACACGCGTGCTTCGAGTACTAGTAGTACATACTTCGAAGTAGCCTGCAATGCGCTATGGCTAGTGTTAGGTGACAGCGCGTACACTACATTCCTGTTTTAGCCATACGCCGCCGTATTGCTTGTGTATGCACGTACATTATTGATACCAACGTGTGAAGACGCCACACTCGCTACTTGGTTTTGGGCCCAGTTACGCGCTACATTTTGTTTGGCATACCGTAGGATGTAAACAGCATACGCCCTGACGCAGCGCCAGCGATGGCACATGCGGTGCTGGCTGCTGCCTCACCGCTTTTGTGTGCACGTATGTGTGACCTGACTGACATTTTCTTGTACGGTACACCGTAGAGAATTATGCGGTACGGTATACGCAGTGGCGCAGCACCAGCGGTGGCACACGCACGCGGTCGCCGGCGGTTGACTCGCCATTTTTTTACCGGTACAGTGTCATGTCTGTGGGTGACTGACATTTTCTTTGGATGGTGCTACTGTAGTACTTCCGTAGGTAATACGGTACACTGTGGCGCATGCAGTTTCCGGCTGTTGGCTCGCCATTTCTGTGTGTGCCATGTGATGTGTGTGACTGACATTTGCTTGTATGGTAGCAGTCGTTACGTCGAGAATTCGCCATACGCTGTGGCGCACGCCTTTGCCGGCTGTCTGACTCGCCGTTTCTGTGTGTGCAATGTGTGATGCATGCGGCTGACTGGCGCAGGTGGTGGATGGCGGAGACGTGATTAAGAAGGTGCGCCGTGAGGCTGACAGTCTCTGGCATCTCTCTGGTTTGTATCTGCCTACTGCCTCAAGCTCTGCCGCCATTTGGGGCGCTTCGCTACATCCTTTGGTGTGCACCGACGCGCACATCACCCCATGTAGTGTGTGGATCAGTACTTCTGAAGTATTACATTACATGTGCAGCCCCCACTTGGACGCACCATATCTATATGATGGAATCCGCGCTTCTTAAGGTGCAAGATTTAACTGCCCTGAGTAGGCTTAATCTTTGCTTTGTTCACCGCCTTGCACGGGTCCGCCCAGGGTGACGGCCCCTACCGGTGGCGAAACCTAGAGTTTATCGCTCAGTGCATGAATTTCATATACCTGTGTACATGCGTTTGAAGTATATACAAGTATTGTTGTATGAGGACTGGCCCTCTACTCTCCCGCCTGCACCTGGCGCCCCGCCCACCCTTGGTGCATTGAGCACGTCCCTCTACTGCTGAGCACGCTCTACCCGCCCGCCTAGGCTACTCATAGTCAATGCCGGTCTGGTGCGCGCATGACCCCATGTCTCTTCGGCCAATCATACTCAAACTTCAACTTTGTACTGTTAACTTCAACTTGCGCAGATGGAGGCGGTGGGGTCGCGCTCCGGCACGACCGCCAAGAAGGTCACCATCAAGGACTGCGGCGAGCTCACCGAGTGAAGTTGAACTTGTACTTCAACTTGAAGTTACAGGCACTAGCACCACCACTGCCAGCAGCAGCAGCAGCAGCAGCGAGGCTGCAGCAGCGGCGCCACCTGCTGTGGCTGCAACTCACAGGCTGCTTCCCGCCGGCACGGCGCCGGGGGGGCACGTGTTTGCCTGCCAGCACCGTTGCGATTTTTTGCCACGAAGTGTGCTGGCAGCGCTCTTGCGTAGCCACCATGCAGCTGTGCACGGGCAGCTGCGCGCAGGTTGTTTTGCCACCCCAACAGTACACTGTACGCCCCAGCGCATTGGCATGAGCCCAGCCGCTGACGCCACTGCGGCGGCAAATGGTGGGCAGCACCCTGTCCCCTGTGCGCTGCATTTCTCTGCCCCTTTTGGGTGGGTGCGGTGTGGCTCGGGCGCGCGCAACCCTCTACGCTGCGTAATGCATATATGTTGATGGGTTTGCTGCAGGGGCACGCTCTGCCCCTTGTGTGCGTGTGATGCTGCCTGTAATGTGTCTGTGTGTGCTTGCACTTCAACTTCTACTTCAACAACCTGTGCTTACCGACGCGCGCAAGTGGCACAGGTCTGTGAGCGACGGCGCGTTAACAAGCAGCAAAAAGTGTGCATAGGCAACTGTGTGATTGTGACTGCTCAGCAGCAGCCATGAATGCCATACTGCTGTGACAGTGCCAGTAGCAAACATGTGATAGCACCGAGTGCACATTGCATTGCAGCCGCCAACCGGTGAACGCGCGCCAACCTGTGTCAACAAAATCATTGCCGTGGTTGTGACATTGAAACGGATGGTTTTGCGATCCTCGGCCAACGCACACAAAATGTGGCAATGGCATGGCACTGCAGTGGCAGTGTGGAGCGTGCAATCAAAACCAAGTCGCTGCATAAACTGGCACGCCCACTGCAGCGCATCCAGGCATGAAATGGTGCTATGCATGGTGCTGCCCCCACACCGACCAGGCTGGTGCAGGCGGGAACAGCATATTGCGGCGGCAGCAAGGCTTGTACGCCACACCGCTGGCCACCTACGCATGCAGCAGCGCACTGTGCGCACATGTATGGTCCAGAACAGGGATGGCACTACACCTATAGTCCTACACGCGCGGGCAGGTGCAGGGGCATCCCAGGTCATGCAGCTGCTGCAGATGAGCTGCCTTAATGAAAGAGATGCCCGACAATCCCGGCCGAAGCAGCCGCTGGCATACTGCAGAGGTCCACTGCCCCCAGGGGCACCCCTGCCTGACTGCATCTGCCACCAACGCAAGCGAGTCCGAACTTTCCTGAACCAGCTCATGCAAGTTGCTGGGCCACGCTGCTCCCTCCTCCCTCAGCCATGGTATAAGCCCCGAGGGGTGCCACCCGGCGGAAATTACCTCTGCAAGCATATTGCTGACCCCCTGCTGACTCCAGTTGCCACCGCCACGCTCGCGAATCCAATGCAGCTGCGCAGCTGGGGCGTCAGCCGTCCAGGGTCTCCTGGCACAGCGCGTCACCATCGAATCCGCAGCCCTGCTGCTCCAGCCACTGCAGCGCCTGGAAGCACCTCCACACTGCCGCCTTTGGCAGCCGCATCCATCACCGACACTGCAAAGAGTTCATCCCTCGACCACCGGAACACCTCCGAACCCACATCGGCGTGGAAGGCGTCGGGGTCAGTGTCGTCGGTGACCGTCAGCTCCTGCAGGGGCCCAAACAGCCCCAAGCCCCCCTGCGGGTCAAGCAGAAACTGCAGCGTGTGCAGCCGCTTTGACTCGGCGGCCCTGTTGCACAGCGCGTTGGCGCAGGCGGCGGGCCACTTGTGGCCGCTGCACTGTGGCTGCTGCGACACCCACACCAGCGCTTGGCCTGCAGCACCGGCGGCGACCATCTCCATAGCAGTGTCGACCCAAGTGTCCAGGGTAGCCTGGTTCCGGTCCACCACCCCCTCCCTGCACAGCCACTCCAGCCATGCCGCGCTGCACGCGGAGCGCGCGGCGCCGCTCAGCAGGGTTTTGCCACACACGCGTGGGCACAACTCCCGCGCACGCTGCACCACCGCCCGGCAGCCCGAAGCTCCCATGCCCGTCCAGAAAGAAAGTGACTCAGGGTTCGAGGGGTTGGGCCGGGCGAGCGCATCAGCGACTCCGTGAGCGGCGTCCAGGCGCGCTACTGACTCCAGCGCGGCCGCCGAGTCTGTGATCGTCACCACGCCGGCTGCGGCAGGGGTGGGCCCCGTGCGGCGGACGTACGCAGCGCGCAGCAGCCGGCTCGTGGGAGCGATGAAGAGCCACTCGCGTGATGGCGTGAAGGCCAGCACCTTGGTCAACAGCTCCAGGCTGCCGAGCACCTCCTTGCGTGCGGAGGGGGCTTCCGGTCTGTGTCGGCGACCTGCAGCGGTGTCGCTCTGATGCCGCTGTTGAAGTGCTGGCCTCAGCGCCTCCAGCCTCTGCCGCAGCAGCTCCATGCACGCTGCCACAGCCCGTGCACCGTTGGTGCTGGCTGGAGAGTCGGCGGCCAGCAGCAGGTGCTGCATGGCGGCGTGCTCAGCCCAGGTGGCGGGCAGGTCGGCAGCGGCTGCGTCCAGGACAGCAACAGTGGGGAGCAACAGCAGCAGGACAGAGACCAGGTCAGTGTCAAAACTTTAGGCACCTGTGCGCTGCAGCGCCATCGCAGCAGTCGGCAGTCCTGCAGAAGATGCGTGCAGCAAGAGTGCCAGCCGCAGTGCCAGCAGGAACGCCCTGACCAGGTGCTCGTGGCACACTTGGGTATGACGATCACACGGGCGGTGTCAACCAAGCATCGGCTTGTGGTGCACCATGCCTTCAGATTCGCAGCGCAGCACCACTGGCAGCGGCAGCAGCAGCAGCTGTTTCCCTACCTTGGTCTGTTCCTGTGGCCAGCGCGAAGTCGGGCAGAAGCCAGGGACGGGTGTGGACGAGCAGCTCGTACCAGGACAGCACCAAGTTGACCACGCGAGTTCTCACTCCCGCCATCGCTGATGCGCTTGCGAGCGCCCCCCAGAGTTGCGAAGTGCCGAAGCTGCCCTTGCCGCCTGCTGGCTCTGCCCCACGGGCCACTTGGACGTGTGAGAGTGCTGTCATGCCAGCACGCCAGCACGCCGCTGCTCGATGCCCGTCACCCAACCACAGCCTCCACCACCGCCCGCCCCCAGTTCAAGTTCAACTAGCCGGGCCCTGCGCGCGCATGCTGCTGAGCTCGGGCATGGCCGCGCTGCACACGAGATGTGCAGTGCGCGGCGGCACGGACGCGCACAGGCACCCACACACCTGCTGAGCACTGCTAGTGTCACCCACGGCACCAAACGCACAACGCAAGACACACACACCGCAGCCTCTTTGGGGGAAAACCACGCCTGGCAGGCCCAAGCCGGCCCTGCTGCGTGCACGCCCGTGCGCAAAGCACGCGTCCGGTGACGCGCGCGCGCGCTGCGGCAGCAGAGGAGGCGGCTCGCCCCGGCGGGAGGTACACTAGGGGGAGGGAGGTGGGGAAGCTCGCAAAGCATCCAGCCAGAGAGGCGCGCCAACGGCGCGTGCTGCCCCCACCGCAGGCAGCGAAGAAGTGTGCGGTGTGGCTTGGACGCACGCAACCCTCTACGCTGCGTAATGCACATGTCGACGGGTTTGCTGCAGGGGGCACGCTCTCCCCCGCATGCTGCGGTGCCTGTGATGTGTGTGTGCGCTTGAACTTCAACTTCAACAACTCTCCATGACTAATGGATACAAACTTCAACAACCTGGGCTTACCGACGCACGCAAGTCTGTGAGCGACGGTGGTACCAAGCAGCAAGTGTGCACCAGCAACTGTGTGACTGCAGCAGCTACTACGAAGTATATAGTTATGTAGCAGCTATATATGAATGCCAGACTGCTGCAAAGCTTGTCACAGTGCCAGTGGCAGACATGTGACACACCGAGCGCGCATTGCATTGCAGCCGCCAACCGGTGACCGCATCAACCTCTGTACAAAATCATTGCCGCGGCTGTGACATCGAATCGGATGGCATTGCAATCCTCGGCCAATGCACACAAAAGGCAACAGCTACTGGCAATGGCATGGCACTGCAGTGGCAGTGCAGAGCGTGCAAAGCAAGTTATGGCACGAACAGGCACGCCCTCCACAGCCCATCCAGGCATGAAATGGTACCATGCACCGCGCTGCCCCCGCGCCAGCCGGGCTGGTGCAGGCGGAATGCAGCATGTCGCGGCGGCAACAAGCATCGGATGCCACACCGCTGGCACCAGCACGTACAGACACAGCGCATGCATGTATGTAAATGTATCGCACGGAACAGGAATGACACTACACCTAGTCCTAAACGCGCGGGCAGGTGCAGGGGCATCCCAGGTCATGCAGCTGCTGCAGCTTGGCTGCTGCAAAGCCTCTGCCGAATAGTACTTGTAGCCGAGTGCAGACCTGAGACGTCCACAGCCCCCAGGGGCACCCCTGCCTAACCGCATCTGCTACCACTTCAAGGGAACAGCCGCGCTGAGCCAGCTCATGCAGGTTGGTGGGCCACGCTGCTCCCTGCTCCCTGAGCCATGGTACTAGCTCTGACGGGTCCCACGCCCCGAAAATCAAAATCACATCGGCAAGCATGCTGCTGACCCCATGCTGACTCCAGTCGCCACCGCCACGCGCTCGAACCCATTGCAGCTGCGCCGGTGTGGCGTCTGACCCGTCCAGACTCTCCTGGCAAAGTGTGTTCGCATCGAACTCGCAGCCCTGCTGCTCCAGCCACTGCAGCACCTGCAGCTGTCCTGCGTGTGCCGCACACTCCATAGTACTGGGTGTGAAGGCGTGCGACCGCCCGTGCAGCGACTGCAGCACCTCCACGCTGCCGTCTATGGCAGCCGCGTCCATCACCGAGATGACTGACGGTTCGTCTCCCGCCTGCCTGAACACCTCCGTAGCCACCTTGGCATGGAAGGTGTCGGTGTCGACTTGCGCGTCGGCGTGCGCGTCGGCGGCCGTCAGCTCCTGCAGGGGCCCAAACAGCCCCAAGCCGCCCTCCGGGTCGAGCAGAAACTGCAGCGTGTGCAGCTGCTTTGACGAGGCTGCCCTGTTGCACAGCGCGTTGGAAAGGGCGTCAGGCCACTCGCGGCCGCCGCGCTGTGGCTGCTGCGACAGCCATGTCAGTGCTGGGCCCGCACCGCCGGCGGCGACCAGGTTGGAAGCAGTGTTGATCCAGGTGCCCAGGGCAAGACGGTGCCGGTCCACCACGCCCTCCCTGCACAGCCGCTCCAGCCAGGCCGCGCCGCGGGTACATCTCATCGCCGCGCTGCACAGCACGCTTTCGGCACACACGCGTGGGCACAACTCCCGCGCACGCTGCACCACGTCCCAGGAGCCTGAAGATCCCACGCCGCGCCAAAAGATGCGTAACCGAACGTCTGCTTCCAGTGGCGGGTCGCGCCGAGCCAGAGCGTTGGCGAGTCCGTGCGCCGCAGCGGCATCCAGGCGCGCCGTTGACGCCGCTGCAGCCGCCGGCAGTGTGAGCGTCAGTACGCCGGCTGCGGCAGGGGTGAGCTCCGTGCGGCGGACGTACGCAGCGCGCATGAGCCGGCTCGTGGGGGCGACGAAGAGCCACTCGCGGGGGCGTGCGAAGGTCAGCACCTTGGCCAGCAGCTCCAGGTTGCCCAGCACCTGCGTGCGTCCGGAGGGGGCTTCCCGTTTGTGTCGGCGAGCAGCAGCGGTGTCGCCCTGATGGTGCTGTTGAAGTGCTGGCCCCAGTGCTTCCGGCCTCTGCCGCAGCAGCTCCATGCACGCTGCCACAGCCCGTGCACCGTGGACGTTGGGTGCGGAGTTGACTGCCAGCAGCAGATGCTGCATGGCGGCGAGCTCCGCACAAGTGGCGGGCAGGTCGGCAGCGGCTTCGTCCATGACTGCAACAGTGGGGAGCAGCAGCAGCAGGAAGGATGACGCATGTTGCGTCACAAGAACTGATGGCAGCAGTGCAAGTTCTACACTTAATGCTCCTGAAATGCTGCTCAGCTAGCAGAACCAGCATCAGCCGCAGTGCCAGGGGCAGGTTGCTCGCGTCACAGGTGGCGCTGGCACTGCATGCGGCACGTGGCGACGGTTTCTTGCACCCTGCCTTCAACGCAGGCGAGGCACAGCACCGCACACTAGGCAGGTTTCTGCACACCGGTACCGGCATTAGCAGTGCTCAGCAAAAACAATCCTTGCCTTGGTCAGTTGCGGTGGCCAGCGCGAAGTCGGGCAGAAGCCAGGGTCGGGTGTGGACGAGAAGCTCATACCAGGACAGCACCAAGTTGACCACACGCGTTCTATGACTGCTGCCAAGATGACGCAGTATCGGACCAGGAAGATGCCAGGAGGAACCCCGGCCGCAGCTGCCACTCCTGCCTGCTGGCTCTGCCCGCGGGCGAACGCGAACGACAGGGCTACAACGCGCGCCAGTACTGTATTGCCGGCACGCCCTGGTTCCCTTCAGCACCGTCAGCGCTGGTTCCCGTCGCTTGTCAGTATGCTCAAGCAAAACATGTCTCAACGCAACGTGCCTACGCCCCCCACGTCTGAACGCTGTGGAGGCCTTTGTGTTCGCGTTCCCGTTCGTAGGACACACAGCACACACACACACTCACATACACACATCACATCAGTGCGAGGTCAGCCGCGAGCGAGGCGTGTCGAGAGCGGCCAATCAGGGTGACGTGCTCGCCACCCTGCTGCTACTGCTGGTGCGGCTGGGACGAGGTGCAAGGTGAGACACACTGGGACAGCGCTGCGAAGTTCGCAGCGGCAGCAGCAGCGCTCGGTCCAGAAACAGCAGCAGCGGGTTGACACGCCGCTGGCATCAGCGCTGTCTACGACGGTGTAGCTGCCTCTGACAAGCCTCGTTTTCAACCGTGCACGCGTGCGTGGTGCACCACTCCTGCGAGGCAAGACCACCGTCAAGCATTCAGTCTGCCCTCGTTCTCATGTTCTGCCTGCTGCCGTGGCATTGCTTGCGTGCCTATGTGGCAGGTCGCATCATCGTGCACGAGCAGCTATGGCCGATGCTCCGCAGCAGCAGCAGCCTGGGCAGCAGAGCGGCGCAGTGTCCAGCCATCAGCACGTCCCGGACGAGCAACAGACGGCTGCCACAGGCGCCAAAATCGCCATGCATGACGGGGTGAGCGTGCAGGAGCTATGTTTACGGGCCGTGGCCATCGTTGCCCAGTTGAACGCCGACAGTGACGGTTATGACGAAGGCGATACGGCAGTCCCGTGTGCGGATGCAGTCCCAAGCGCGGTTGCAGTCCCGCGCGCGGCTGTGGTGGCGGCCATGCGGGCGCATATTTTCGACGCCAGCGTGCAAAAGGAGTGTGTGCGGGCTGTCGCCACCATTGCCGATGCTGACAGTGACACGACAGACGGCAAATACGCACTCGGCGCGGCGGGCGCGTGCGAGACGGTGGTGGAGGTCATGCGCCTGCACGTCTCTGACGCCAGCGTGCAGGAGCAGTGCCCGTGGGCCATTTATAACCTGGCGGCTTGCAGCAGCAGCAACCTGAAGAGGCTTGGCGCGGCGGGGGCGTGCGAGGCGCTCGTGGCGAGCATGCAGGCACACGTATCTGACGCCGGCGTGCAGGCGGGGTGCGCACATGCCATCTGCGTCCTGGCCAACGACAACGACAGCAGCCAGATGAAGCTCGGTGTGGCGGGTGTGTGCAGGTGCTGGTGACAGGAATGGGAGCGCACGTCTCTGACGCCAATGTGCAGGTGCAGTGCGCGCAAACCATCGCTAAGCTGGGTGGTAGTTACCGGGAGGAGCTCTGTGCGGCGGGCGCGTGCGAGGCGGTGGTCGCGGGCATGCACGCGCACATCTCTGACGACCGTGTACAGGTGCAGTGCGCGCGGGCCATTGGTTGCCTTGCCTGTAGTTACAACAGCAACAAGGAAAAGCTTGGCGCAGCGGGCGCGTGCGAGGCGGTGGTGGTGGGCATGCGGGCGCACGTCGCTGACGAGGACGTACAGGAGGAGTGCGTGGGGGCCATTGTTTGCCTGTCCCAGAACAGCAGCAACAAGGAGAGGCTTGGTGCAGTGGGTGCGTGCGAGGCGGTGGTGGTGGCCATGCGGTCGCACGCCTCTGACGCCAGCGTGCAGACGCAGTGCGCATGGGCCGTGCGTTACCTGGCGGCTGATAGCAGCAGCAACAGGGACAGGCTCGGCGCGGCGGGCGCGTGTGAGGCGGTGGTGGCGGGCACGCAGGCGCATGTCTCTAGCGCCAGCGTGCAGGCGGGGTGCGCAGGGGCCGTGTGCAAACTGGCGGTTGATAGCAGCAGCAACAAGGGTAAGCTCGGCGCTGCGGCGCGTGCGAGGCGGTGGTGGCGGGCATGCGGGCGCACCCGTCCAACATCAGTGTGCAGAGGGCCGGCACATTTGCTTGGCGCGAACTTGACGCTGACACCACCGCTGAGCATGTGGCGGGCGTGAAAAGGTCCCTGGGTGAGTTGCACCTTTGATAGCTGGTCGTGCACATTGGGTTGCCTGCTCAGCAGCGGCTGCCGCTGTGCCAGCTGTGCTCAGCAGACCACACCAGCAGCTCTACGGCCGCCACAGCGTGGGGCGCGCGGCATACACTATCGCTGCCGCTGCCCTGCCTGCTGCTACAGTACACAGCTGGCATGTGAGCAGTGTCTGCACCGAATTTGCAGGTTGATACCTGCAATGACGAAGGTGTGCATATCACCCTTTTACCATTGCCGCAGTTTGGTTTGCAAGTGTGTAGTGTCTTTGTAAGCACCCATGGGGAAAACATGTCACAGAGGCGCGCAGTCGCCCAGCACCCTAAATGAACACTTTCTGCTGCTGCTGCAAGCATCTGTCATCTTCAAGCGGCTGGTTGCGCCTGCCACCTGGTTAACACAACGTGTCACTGTCTGATGCACGCCTGCTGTGCGTCAGGCTGCTGTTGATTGTAGCAGTGGCTGGCTGCTGCGGCCTAGAGGCAATCCCATCTGCTCGCCTGCAGGCTGGTAGTTTCATCTACTACTTCAGAAGTTTTGCACTTGTAGGCGTGCAAGAGCCCATCCCATGCATGCCAGCACGCGCGCGGCCATGGCACATGCCCGGCAGTGTATGCGCCGGTAGTGCACAAGAGCTTGACCAGCATACGAACTGCCACGTACTCTCAGGGCTTGATGGCTGACGGCTGCGGCCGGGAGGCAGCTCGTGTAGTGGTGACCGGCATCTTGTTGGTCGAGGCTGGCGCCCGTTTTGGGAACATGTCACTTTCTGATGTGCACCCGCTGGGCTGCTGCAAGCCGCTGCTGCTTGCAAGGCTGGCTGGTAGCTGTGCTCCCCGTGGCCGCTCGGGGTGCAGGCTGGTGCACATGTGCGTGCCCAGCATACAAGCTGCCGTGTACTGGCCTGTAGTGTGGTGGCGATTTTTTAGTTGCTGGAGTGGCTGGAGGCTGTGGCCGAGAGGCAGCGCGTGCGGCCCCCTGGCCGCAATCACAGTTGCTCAGCTGCAGTCTGGTAGCACACATGTGCGTTGCAACATTGATTGACCGTCATACAGACTGCCATGTGCTGGTGTTTTTTAGTTGTTGGAGTGGCTGGCGGCTGGCGGTGGGACGCAGCGCGTGTGACGCAGCGCCACGCATGTTACGCCATGAAACCATGTAATCCGTTAGAGTCGTTTCCTGGCAACATGCCAGGCTTTCCTTAGAGTATATACACTGTGCTGAACTTTGCCAGCTTGTTTGCTAGCAACATCGTGTCTGATCATCCTTTTTCTGGTCACGCACGCACCGTGTCCTAAGGGCTTTCCACGCCCTAAGCGGAGTTCAATAAGAGTACATCCCATTTTCTGTCCCTTGGTCGTGTTGGCACAGGCACTGCAACGCTGTGTGAGCACATGCGCTTGGTGAAGACACCTGACACGAAGTCACATCAAATTACTGAAACGCATGGCGCGCCTAGTGATGTTTCCAGCACGCTTGCAGGCCTGTGCTCAGCAGCAGGCTCCCAGCATCGATTCTGGTACACAGCGGAGCCTGATTTCGATGAGAAAGGCCAACGGAAGGCGCACAGAGGAGTGCGGCGCCAGTGTGCTTGCACCTACTATTTTTTGCCGCATCTCGCCAGTGGCTGAAAGACAATGTGCCTGGCAGTGTTACAAATACAAGATGTGTAGTGGCACAGCGTGCTGGCGCCATGCCGGCATGCGATTTGCAGCCGCCATACTTTTCGAAACAGCAGTGTCACATGGACCACAATCTCGGGCTCAGCAGCACAGATGGAGTGCGATCGGCTGACTTGTATGGACGCTGCAGCCCGCGACCACCTGCACGTGCTGCAGTGGGTCCGAGCTCAGGGCTGTGAGTGGGACGAATGTACATGCGCGCGTGCAGCAGGCGCAGGACATCTTGAGGTGCTGCAGTGGGCGCGAGTTAATGGCTGCCCGTAGGACGGACGGACCTGCGCATGTGAAGCATAAGCAGGCTGCCTGCATGTGCTGCAGTGGGCACAAGCCAGCGGGTGCGGCTGGTGTTCAATGACGTGCAGACCACCTGCACGTGCTGCAGTGGGCACACGCAAGGTTGCGAGTCGGGTGCGCAACCGTGCTTCAACCAACACAGCTGGAGCCGCCCACCTGCACGTGCTGCAGTGGGTCACAGAGAACGACAGCTCTTTCGAGTCAGGCGTGCGCAGTGGGCTGTGGAGGAGTGCGTTGGGCACGCCGCTCTGCCGGAGGCGCAGACTTCTGCAGTGCTGCGATGGATTGAGGAGCACCACTGACTGCACTCGTCATTGGCGTGGGGGCTCCGCTGTGTGCGCCGGAAGCAAGTTGGCACGGTATTTTCCCCGTGAAGAGAGGCCGTGCACTTGTTGCGAACAGAGCTGGCAGGGGGCGGAGGTGCACTATGTAGGCGCCGTGCAAGCGCTGGGGTGGGTGGCGGCTTACGTTGTGATTGGTGCGCACCTCTTGGCAAAGCCTTGTGCTGCCGCCGGCTGTAGTGCTGTGCTGCAGGTGCGGGGTTTTCTTGGGCAGGACTTGTCCGGGCTCAAAACCTGGGAATTTTCAGGGACGCTCCAGCGTGCACCGCACGAGGTTTTCGTTGCAAGCAGTTTGACCGTGGGGCACCAGGCTGCGGTGCCAAGAGCTGCGCACCAACCACAAACCTAAGTCGCCGCCAACCACAACGCTAGTACTACTAGTAGTGTAGTATAATACTGTACTCTGCATCATCCCTAGCCTCAAGAACACTGACCGGCGCATGTAGGTGGGGGCGCTGTCTGGTGTTTGACCAGGTGGGCAACCCCGCCCACGAGCTTTGGCCTGGCATTTTGGCCCCAGCCACGGCAGTATCTGGGCTTACCAACCGTTCAGGTTGTTTAAGCAGCGTTCAATGTATGTTTGTATGTATACTTCCTCCGGCCCACCCAATAATAGGTCGGTGTACATATTAGTTTACAGCGGCTTACGATGAGCTCGGTTGCC
>JAULBY010033526.1:0-15081 GCA_032358315.1 Ophiocytium majus
AATTAGGAAAATAGTATGAATCGTGATTTATCTCAGAACTATAATGTTTCTCTCGCTGATGATCAGAAAACTATGAAGCGTATTGAAATTGCACTTAAGCGCAGTAAAGAACTCGATCAGACGGCCATGATGGATCTTGCGGCCAAAGATTTTAATTATGAAAACTGCAAAGATGAAATGTGGAACCCAGAGAGGTTTTCATTATTTTACAATACATGGTTGTGGCATCAATCTACTCCGGCACAAAAAATCAAACTTAATCAATTGTTCTGGGTAGCTTATTACTCTCAGATCATTTCCGCAGAGATTGCGACCATCTTCTTCAATCAAACAAGTGCCGCCTCTCTTTATGGTATTGAGGACTTCAGAGTTGTTTGTGACACTCTGGATTTAGAGTCAGCACAGGAACGTGCCCATATTCACGCCTTTAAAACTGTTAGTGAAAAATTCGAGTTTGAGAATTTTGGAGAGAGAATATTTTCATATCCCATGCGAACACCTTTTGAGAAGACTATGCTCTACTCAGATTTAAGTAAGTTTCAGCAATGGTGGAGAAAATGGCAGCTACGCTCTTTCACCATGATTTCATCTAATTCTCCTTTTATTGGATGCCAGTACTTCACAGTCCGTGGTTTAAGAACACTAAATGGAAAAATTGTTCAGCATCAGCTTTCTCGTTTTTATACTGAACATGCGGATAAAGAGAATGCTCCGATTCCTTCAAAAATTAGCTATTCTCATTTTATTGATGAATCATTTCATTTTAATACTTCGACAGTTATCTCTCATGACGTGATTAATTCACTGCCACAACCATCAAAAATTGAAACGTTGATTGGGAATATGGCCCTTAGAGGATGTCAGCAAGATCACTATAATTTCTCGACAGCTATTAATGGTATTTTTTGGCATGATCCTGCCCTCTATGCGACGACCTACAAAATTTTAAAATCGAAAATTTTCAATATGGACCACAAGGGTGCCATTGAAGCGATGGAAAAGATATTTTGTCAGGAAAGTGATGGCATGATGGCAAGTTACCAAACCCATAGAGAGTCAGTTGATAGCTACAAAGCTTATCTTCAAGACTTTAAATACATCAATGCTGAAAATAAGAACCAAAGTTTCATGGCTTCTAACACTCTTGCCAAACATTTGAATACTAATCGAAAAGCCTTTGAAGAGTTCAAAAGAAAGAGTGCTTAATGAAGTGTACCGTTCAATTTTCAAATTCAGACAAGAAATCAGTTGAATTAAACCAGGGTGATAATCTTGCAGAGAAATTGAATATCCATAACTCACCCATTCTTTTTGGCTGCCGGATTGGTATTTGTGGAACTTGTGCCATCGAAGTGGTGGAAGTACAAGGCGAACCTCTTCACCCAAGAACTCATGATGAAAAAGAATTTCTTGAAGCCATGGCCCCAGGAAATGAAAATATCAGACTTGCATGTCAGATCAAAATTAATACCAATCTCACTATTAAAAAAACCGAGATCTGATGAAACGCGAGAATTTTTGGTACATAGTAGCTGAAAGTCATGAATTGAAATCGAATCAGGTTATTTCACGCTCATTACTCGGAGAATGGCTTGCCATCTTTCGTGATAATCAAGGCAAGGTCTCTTGCCTTCAAGATAAATGCTTACACCGAACTGCTCAGCTTTCACGCGGCAGGGTGGTAGATGGAAATCTTCAATGTCCTTACCATGGTTGGACTTATGCTCCGACTGGGGAAGTAGTGCACATTCCTTCTATGGGCCCGAATTATAAACAAGGCACTAAGTGCAACAAGACTTATGAAGTTTTAGAACAAGAAAACTATATTTATGTAAGACTTGTCGGCGGAGTGGACACCAAACCATTTGCCATGCCTTGCTATGGTCAAAAAAACTATACGACCATTCGTTTGCAGAATTTATTTCGAAATAATGTCACAAACTGTGCAGAAAACTTTGTGGACATACCTCACACTACTTTTGTGCATCCAAAAATATTCCGGGATGCCAAACACGAAAAGTTTGGTGCCTTAATTGAAAGACAGAATGGAAGTGTGAAAGTAACTTATAAAAATGAAAAGAAGAACTTTGGCTGGTTCTCTTGGTTTTTGAATCCCAAAGGAACTGAGATTATTCATACAGATGAATTTTTTGTACCGAATATAACCAGTGTGCACTACCGCTTCAGTGGTCAAAATCATTTTATTATTACATCTCAGTCTGTTCCTCTAAATGAAGAAGAGACCATGGTTTATACGGATCTCACTTATAATTATGGTATCTGGACCATACCTAGTCGTCCTTTGGTGAGATGGCAGGCACAGACTATTATTGATCAAGACGTAGTGATATTAGACAATCAGATGAAGACGATTAAAAAGTACGGGGCCAATTTTCAAAATTCTCCTGCCGATATTATCCATACCTGGATTGAATCACTTCAAGCCGAAGTCCATGAAGGCCGAGATCCAAACCTTCTACCACGAAAAGAAGTGGAAATAGAGTTTTGGGTATGAACCAACTTTTTCTTTTCACGGTATTCTCCTCATTGGCAATTGTTGGCCTAATCAATGAAGAAAATCGAAAACAGTCTCTAAGTCGTACAAAATCTGAATGGATCATTGATGGATTTGGCTTAATCATTCAGGGAGTGATCGTTCCAGCTTCGCCTTTTCTCATGCTCCCAATCTTGAATCAATTATTCCCCGGTCTAAAATCAATTTTAGAACTTTCTACTTTCTGGCAATTCTTTTTGAGTTTTGTTGTAGTGGACTACCTCTATTACTGGAATCATCGATTTTTTCACAAGAAAAATTTCTGGGTTTTACATAAGCTTCATCATAGCTCACGTTCCCTCGACATTTTTGTAACTTCTAGGAATAGCTTCCTTACTTCATTTTTATTTGTTTATATTTGGATTCAAACGGCAGCCTTATTTCTACTCCGCGATAGTTCTTACTTTATGTTTGGATTAGCACTTACTTTTGCACTAGATCTATGGCGACACAGTGGAATGGTTTTACCTAAAAAGCCTATCTTCACTTTCTTAAAACATATTTTCATACTTCCTGAACAACATCTTTTGCATCACTCATTAGTAGGAAGAAATAAAAACTTTGGGGCCAATTTTGCAGTTTGGGATTTACTTCATAAAACCTACTCCTCACAAATCATTCCCAATAAAGAATTAGAAAAACCATTACAGATGACTTTACTCGATCAAGTCTTCGCGCCATGGAAGGTATCCAAATGACTATTGGTGGTAAACTCATATCTCTCTTCCCCCTTTTCTATCTGATCAGTGTTCTGGCTTGGATAGGAACAATGTTTCATCATTACTCTCATTTAGATTTTCTAGTGCTTTTAGGTCTTGTTTATTTAATGCCATTAGCACTTTATCGAATTCATTTTATCTTTTTTCCCTTTTCTGACGGCTATTGGATTTTGGCAGAGAAGAAATATAATCCATGGTGGGCATCCCATATGTTCCAGTTTCCTTTCATTGCTTGTCCTTGGCTTGAAAGTCTAATCCATTTTGTGCCAGGTCTATATTCAATCTGGCTACGTAGCTGGGGAAGTAAAATTGGAAAGGGTGTTTATTGGACCCCAAGAATTGAAGTTATTGATCGGGGAATGATTGAGGTAGGAAACTACGCCATTTTCGGTCATATTACAGCGATGTGTTCCCATATGGTGGCAGAAATTGACGGTAAGGCCAGTCTGGTTGTGAAAACAATTAAAATTGGTGAGAAGGCTTTCATTGGGGCCGATACCCAAATGGGCCCTGGAGCAATAGTAGAACCAAGAGCGAAATTAAAGCCGAAGACGCGAATTTATTGGCGGGGTGAATGGCCTTAAATTTACCTTTCAGACTTGTTAAAACCTCACTGAATTGTCTTGCCCATAAACAGCGTGAACGTTTTCTCGAAGCGTGTGCGAACCCGAAAGAAGCTCAAAAAGACTTAAGAACTATAATAGAAACAAATGCGAAAGCTCCATTTCCTGATCAACCAGTAACTTACAAAGACCTGAGTTCAACTTTAGCGAATCTAAGTCATGAGCCAGTTTTATATTATGAAATGACCTCTGGCTCAACAGGTGCTCAGAAAAAAATCCCTTATACCAAATCATTACTAAAATCATTCGAGCGAATGTTTCTCCTATGGAGTCATGATCTTGTATCTCATTCTGATCTAAAACTTGAGTCTGGAAAATTCTTTATGAGTATTTCGCCTCAGATTGGATCTGAAAATTTTGATGATAGAAACTACTTATCCTTTCCCGTTAAAACATTGCTCTCCCCTTTTCTCGTTTCGGATCCTGGTCATCACAAGGCTCATACCGAGGAAGATTTTTTCAAAAAGATTTCGTTGGATTTATTGAATGCAACTAATCTTGAGATTCTTTCGATCTGGAGCCCGACCTATTTTTTGAGCATCTTAAATTACATTCAAGAGAATAAAAAAAGTCTAGCGACCTTCCTCAAAAACGAGAAGACCCGTGAATTGTTAATTAATAGCAACTGGGAAAAGCTCTGGCCTAATTTGAAACTAATCTCTTGCTGGAATGAAGCTCAGGCCAGGATCCCTGCAGAAATCTTGGCAAAAAAATTACCGCAAGCTTTCATTCAAGGTAAAGGCTTACTTTTAACTGAAGCCCCTGTGAGTATTCCATGGAGCGAAACCTCTGGCCATGTACCCCTGGTGAATGAAACTTATCTAGAATTCATCAATGAAGCTGGCCTTATTCTGGGTCTCCATGAACTCCAGGAAGGTAGAACCTATACGGTACTAACGAGTCAGCATAACGGATTTTTGCGGTATAACACTTCAGACAAAGTAGTTGTAACTCACTTTTATAAAAGTACCCCAGTAATTAAATTTATAGGTCGTGAAGGGAACAGTTGTGATCTAGCGGGTGAAAAGCTCTCTGAAGAATTATTGTATTCTCTAACCAAAGAGATAAAATTTAATTTCTGTTTTGTTCCGTTTATATCAGAGAAATCTGGATATAAAGTATTTGTAGATGAAGAAGGATTCAATCAACATCCAATTGAGATGGAATCCTTACTGTTGAAAATTCATCACTATAAACTCGCTCGAAACCTCGGGCAACTTGCAACCCTTGAGACATACAAGGTGAAAGACTTAAGTAAAAAATATCTGAGTTTTTTTCAAGAGCAGGGAATGAGTTTGGGAAACATCAAAGAAAAGATCTTATTAAGTGAACTTACTCAAGCTGAAAAGTTCCTGAAATGGATTGAGAAAGTGCAACAGTCATCTCATCAAGATTCAAAGGTTTAAGAATACCCTTCTCTACAATTTTCTCCCATAAACTTCCAGGAAGATTTTTTTCCAATAATTGTACCAATACAAGAAGTTTTTCTGCCGTAACTGCAGCGCTATTAGTCTGTGTTAAAAAATCTTTCAACATGGTCGCAGTGGGATGAGATAAATTTTTAAATACCTCGTCACAGAGATTCCATGGTCCAATTTTAACCATGAATGAAATTCGCTCTAAAAAACCTAAAAATTCGACTTCTTCATCAATACTTAATTGTGATTTCTGTTTCACTTGATTAAACAAAATCACACCTGCTGAGTGGTGGCGAATTTCATCCTTTAGAATTTGCTTAAAGACTTGGGCCACACCCTCATCTTGGGTAGCGCTAGCAAGGGCCTTATAATAACTAAGCCCCCAACCTTCTAACAGAATCTGAATTAATAATAAATGGCACGGGCGTTGCGCTTCTTGAATGATTTCTCCAATCAAGAGGGCAAATGAGGGGATAAATTCAGTGGATGCGCTGAAGTTACCCAAAGATTCAATCATTCTTAAATGTCTTGCTTCTTCTTCGGCCACGAAACAAAAGAACTCTCTTTCTTCCTTTGATTTAGCGGCCAAATTCATTTTGGCAGCATAGGCCATGCCAGCATTTTCAATAAAGTATGCTTCTTGAAGTATTTTCTCACCAAGAGAAACCAGAATTGAATCCTGGATCTTTTTATCAAGACCTGACCAAATCGGAGAATTTTTTAAATGGTAAAAATCGCTATTCCAAACGATGGGTTTAGAAGCCTTTACAAGATCTTTTTCACCATGAACTTTGGCGGTAGATTCAAGCAGAGTCAGAAATTCCTTCTGCTCTTTAGAAATTGAACTTAAAAAGAGAGGATGCTTCAAGCGGCTCTCCGAAGAAACATTTTCTTAAAGATAAATTCAAAAATACAGTAATAGATCCCAGTCGGAACAAAAGTTTTCATCAAATAACTCATCTTCCCGTCTTTACCAAAAACTTTACGCATCGGAAGCTTGGATTTTAGTGATAGCTTGAGAATCCCATTCGAAACTTCATGAGGCTCTTGAGGTTTACGTTTAGATATTTTTTCATGTAGCTCGCGGTAATTTTTCATTTGCAGACCATAAATTGAATCTGGATTCTTCTGACTCCACATCAAATTTTGACCAAAATTAGTTCGGTATCCACCTGGCTCAATTAAACACACTTGAACACCGTGAGGTGCCAACTCTCCGCGAAGTGACTCAGTTAATCCTTCTACAGCATATTTACTGGCGCAATAGAGACTTGTGAGAGGGAATCCCATAAATCCAAAGACTGAAGAGAAATTAAAAATTTTGCCTTTGCTAGCTCTTAAAAGTGGAAGAAAGGTCCGAGTGACATCAACTGTTCCAAAAAAGTTCACTTCCATCTGGTAGCGAATCTCGTCTTCCTGAAGATCTTCCAACGCACCAAAAAGTCCATATCCAGCATTATTAATCAGAATATCAATTGAGCCAGCTTTCTGTTTAACTATTTCAAAAGCAGCTTTAACTTGATCCTTTTTTATAACATCCAGATCAATCTCCACAAATCTATTTGAAGCGGTCGCTCTTTCTGTCTTGAAAATATCTGTTCGAGTACTTAAATTTCTACCAGTAGCGATGACAAAGTCTCCATTACTTAAAAAAGCATCAACTAAGAGCTTCCCAAATCCTGAAGTCGCACCAGTAATTAAAACTTTTCTCATTATCTTCTCACTTTTATTAATTTTTTGAGCGCATATTTAAACGGCATATCTAAAGTCATTTGTGCGATACAGGTAATCTCATCACCCTTGATCCAACCAGCATTTCGTTCCTGAAAGTAGGCAATTCGCGGTTCTTTCAAAAGATCAGGCGTAATGTTTGTTACGTTTTCTTTGAGTGCACAGGAAGTTCCTGGATGGATAATTAAACCCTGTTCCGACTTATAAGTATCTGGGAATTTTTTCGAATAGAAATCATCCATAAGTTGTTTGTATTCGGATGGAGTCGTTCTATCAAACCTCGGATAGTAAGTGGCAAAGTTTTTGGCCATAAGGAGGTAAGTTTTATAACCTTTAGAAATTAAAAACCAGTAAACCGGAGTTCCAAGTCTTTTCACTTTTAATTTCCACAAATACTTTAGAAACTCTATCCCTAGTGCAGGTGAACCCCAGTATTCTTTATTCACAACGGTATCACCACTGTAGACACCAATAACATCTTTGCCGTTTTTTTGAAGATTGATTCTAAGAAGAGTTGAAAAGCCCTGAAGTTTCTTTGTTTTTTTATCTCTTAAAAGTATGACATGATTTTTTTCCATCAAGTCTTTTTGAAATGTTTCAAAAGTGTGGTTCAAATAATATTCCGAGAAAAGCTCATACATCCTGGCAAGCTCAGCATGTTTTACTTTCTTCACCCTGACCGTTTCAGCATTGAGAATTAATTTCATGGAAGCTTCCATGCGGAAGGTCGCAGTTTATTCACATACTGAATATACTGACCTACTGGGCGATCAATACCTAATAAATTCAGAGGATAAAAACGCATATTTTCATATACGGCGCCATCTTCTCCTTGAAGTGCGAAGAAAGCTCGCTTAGTCATCCAGAGAAGCATTTTAGAGAGAAAAAATCCAGTTAAGCCTTTTCTTTGTTTTGTCACATAAATTGGCTGAACAAAAATCTGTCCCTTAGTAATAGGACGATAAGCAAAAATCATATGAAGTGTGGGCCATCTTCTACCAAAGAAGTGAACATCTTTCATGATTGTTAAAAAGCCGTTGTTGCCGTGATCGTAGCGCATAGAATAGCAATAATCATCACCGAGGAAAAACTTCGCCATTTTTTCAGACAAACGTTTAGTACCTATTTTCCCTCTCAGCGTGATGTCCATCATTGATCCATCTTGCGGCTCAGAAATCTCTATTTTCATTTCAATATCAAGATTATGAACTGTCTTCAAATGTTGAGGATCGATGCCATTAATCATGGTTACGTGATGATGGCATGTTCTCACATAAGTCTTTCCAAAATTAATAACCATTTTTTCATCTGATTTAATTTCAGCAAAGTCAGCGAGTTTATGTTTTCCGTCTTTATCCGGATAAACCCAGATTCCCTCATACTTTTCACAAATTAAATAAGCCGGTACTTTTGCTTTCGCAGGAATATCATTCTGACATGGAATTTTTACGCATGAGCCTTCTTTGGAATATTCCCAGTGATGAAAAAAGCACTGAACATTATTGCCTTTAACTTTTCCTCTGCCCAGATGAGTTCCCATATGTGGGCAATAAGCATCCAAAACTCCTACGTTTCCATCTTCGCCTCGGAAAATAACTAATTCCTGACCGCAGATCTGAAGAGATTTTACCATACCAGGCTTAATTTCATGGGAGGGCATGAGAAAATACCAACCCAAAGCCACTTCATTCCAATTATTGAAAATTGGAAACTCCTGCGTCGGCTGAGTAGTCTGGTTTTTGTTTGATTGCATCCGTAAATTTTAAGAAATATGGGTGTTCCTGTCGAGACTGGTAATTAGTACAACGCTTGAGCTATTCAGGCGGAAATACATTTTCCTCTCTGGTACAGTACTCAAACACGGCCTATAATGATCTAAACCTAATTCGCGGAATATCATGAAATTGCATTCGCTTCTGGCGCTCATTTTTTTAGCTGCATGTTCTTTCAAAAAAAATCCACTCGAGAACCAAACTCAGAGTGGACATGAAGAGCTTTATTCCATGCCCTCAGCGGCAAAAAATAATGGTTCAAAAGATTTGAAGCGTATAGTTATTATGGCCACCAATGATATCCATGCTCATTATCAGCCTTCGCTAGTTACCTTTAGCGACAAACATCACGAAAAAGATCAGACCACTCTTGTTGGTGGAGCTGATTACATTAGTAGCTATTTTAAAATTGCCCGTGAAGTCTACGGAGAAGTGCTCCTACTTGATTCAGGAGACATCTTTTCTACCAATGCTAAAGAAATTCAAGATGTTCATAATTTTTATGACGGTCTCAAGTACGATGCAATGACTATTGGGCTAAAAGATTTTAATTTAAAGTTACCTTCAAAATACAAAACAAGTTCTGATTATTTTAAAGAGTTTTCTGCCAAATCTAAAACACCAGTTCTTATGAGCAATGTTTATGAAATGAAAACGGCCCGAGTGGTAGAATGGCCTGGTACTATGCCTTACCTCTTGAAAGAAATTAATGGTGTGAAAGTTGGTCTTATCGGTCTAATTCCAGATGATGTTGTTGAACAAACTCCCGTGGATAATCGAGTCGGCCTTTTTGTCGAAAATATGCTTCAATCCACACTCCGTCACTCACGTCTCCTGCGCTCATTGGGTGCAGAATTAATTGTGGTAATGACTCATCAAGGGATTAATTGTGGCGAGGATCTTGCTCAAGACTTAAAACTTCCCATAAGCAAAGTAAATTTCGAACCACAAAACAGTGACGTTTGTAATTTAAAAAGTAATCTTGGTGAATATCTAAATCGACTTCCCCCAAATTTGGTAGACGTAGTGATCGGCGGGAGGAATCATCTCAAAACTGTTAATTACGTGAACACCACACTGGTATTAAGTAATCCAGCTGAAGGCCAGAGTTTTACTATGGCAGAATTTTTCATTGATAAAGCCGGACGAGTGGCAAAGAATAAAACGATTACTCATCAACCAGTTAATTTCTGTCATGAATTTTTTAAAGAAACTAATGACTGCTACACTGAAGATAAAAGCGTTGATCACAAACAACGTATTCCTGCCTTATTTTTAGGAAAAACCATTGAACCAGATCAAGCAATGCAGGAGCAATTCAAAAACTTCTTCAAAGAAAAGTCTGCAATGAATCAAGACTTTAAAATAGAAATTCAAAAAATCCTGGATTTTCATTCGGGCAACATCGCCTTTCATCGAAAAAGCCAAGGTACTTCAAAATTAATTCTTGTGGATATTAAAGGATCTGAACTTTTAAAAATTCTTGAAGATGATTACAATCAAGGCCTGGCAGCAAACTGGCAACCCTCTCCTTTTCTCGAAGAGGGTAATAATTTAATTTTGTCCATACAAGGCTCATCCATAGAGATGGGGGCCAACTACAAAATACTTGCGGACTTGGAAGACTTGCAAAATCATTTACGTTTAAAAAAGCTGATTTCAAGAGCAGAAAATATCTCTCTCAACAATGCTTCATGGGTTGAACCCGAATTAATTGCAGATCAAGTTTCAAGTGCAATGGCCGCTTCAGAGACAGTACGCTAAATGTCCGTTACATTGGACCGATAAGCCTTTAGCACAATAAGCAAAACTACTATCTTCGCGACATTTGAATTCTTTTTCAATTCTTTGATATTTGACTCCCTTATTACAAGCAGGCTGATTTTTAAGTCCGCAAATAATCGAGCCGCAATATTTTGGATTTTCTTTGCAACCAATAGGAATTTCATACCAAGTTCCCGGACATTGAGTGCAGGTTGATGGTGATTTTTCAGCGCAATCTTCACTTATATCGTGACAGAGTTTTTTATCAGGTAGAACTTCACTCTTCTGAGGGGCAACCTTCAAAAGTCCTTTGTAAGGATTAAGGAAAATCATTTTAGGAGCTCTGTATTCTGCAGAAGACATCAGCGGCTTAGGAACTGGATGCTCGAAGACATTGAATAGTGGAACATCCCATTTTACGATCTGAAATTGGTTATTGGTCATACTGAGATTGAGAAAATTCGGTTGAATTGTAAATTGAAGTGCCTTTAAATCTTTCCACTCTTGATCACCAAGTTCGAACAAATATTTCTCGCACGATAAATTTGCATCAATAGTTTTGATTTTTAAAAGACCCATCTCAAGCCCTGGAACTCGATAAAAAACACAATCCTTGAAGGCTTTAAGATTTGTATCGTTGTACATAACTGCAAAAAGAATTTGCCAGGAGTCTTTTGGCTTAATTATAACTTCATTGTTTTTATAAAATTCGTGTTTCTCCACAATCTTCGCAGCGTTTGACCACTTCCAAGACGGATCCGCATAAACGAGACCTGTCATTAACAGCAAAAGTTGAAGTATCATAGCGATACCTCTTCATAACATCTAAAAGCTATTGGTAGTTTTGCATCTTGTTCGCCATTCCAACTAGAGAGCTTTCCTAATTCATGTACCTCTGATGAGGCGGGCTCAAAGCGAGAAGAGGCTTTCAAATTTTTTCCAGGTTCTATTGTATTTACTAATGATTCGGGATAAAAACCGAGAGCGAAATTCATCCCCATCCACGTTACAGAATCAGTGGAGAAATATTTTTCCTTACAACCTTCAACTTGTGCCAACTGGCAATCAAGTGGAGTAAGTTGATAGTCAAAATTGATTCGAGACATTCCCAGAAATGTTTTACTTAAATCTCTTTGCCATGGAGTCTGAGGACGTAAAACTCTCTCAGGCATTGAATCTTTAGTATCCGAAGGAGTCATAGTGGCGGCATCAAAAAGTTTTGCTTCCAGAACCCTCTTACCCCAAAAAGAACAATAGTTAATTTGATCTTTCAAACTCAGTAATGCAGGCAAGGGCCACTTAGATACATTCTCTTCTATTTTTTGTGGCTCCCCACTCAAAAGACGCCATTCATTCACTTGTTGATTGGTAACATAAAAACGATCCAGAAAAATTTCTCTGTCAAAATTATCCCAAATAAAACCTTTATCATTTTTTTTAGGATCTGCTTTTCCGTATCCATAAATTCGATGAGGTAAGTACACATCTCTGCAGGTATCAGTAAGAATCACGGGCCAGGTCATATCAGGTACTTCATCCAGTGTTAATTCAACCAGCATGCCTTGATGGAAATTCATCCCCTGATAGGGACCTTTAAGAATTTCATAATAACGTTGCTCCGCCGAATAGGACAAAATGGGTTGAAAGCTATTCTTGGCACGCAGATGGAATGTTTGACCAAACATCTCTATATTTAAACTTGGATCACTCTTAACCCCACCCGACCAATAGCATTGCCAAAAATGAGGCTGGCATTGGTAGTAACTGCGGCCAATATTATTTTCAAATTTGATTTCCGAATCACATTTGACCCCATCTTTCTTAATAAAACGATCCCCTTCCTCCCACAATCTCTGGATTTGAGGTTGAGCCGCTAGAATCACTTGAGTAAAAAGCTTTTCTTGTGACTCTGGACGCTGAGCTTTATTTTCGTGGGCAGTACGCGGTCGGAAGAAAAGCAAAATTATGCTTAATACGCTAAGAAAACCCAAGATTACAATGATCTTTGGTATAATGGAAGAATCCCTATTCACAGGATCAGGTTATATGAAATGGATGGAAGAAGTAAATAAAGAAGAAGGCCGATACATCAATCTATTGGCATTCGACGACTACATGACTCTTTTCGAGAAACACCCTCAAAAAGAATTACGACCAACGAATATATATCTTCGCGATATGTTCGATTATTTTGGGCAAAACCCAAATGGAAGTTTTAAATTATTTACTCGTGAACATGCTGATGCTCCTCCAGTTCATGGGCAGGTGAAAACTCAAAAAAGAGTTTATCAATACCTTCAGAACTTCATGGAAGAAGGCTTCAATAACAAGTTCATTCTTTTAGTTGGGCCAAATGGCTCGTCTAAATCAAGTCTCATAAAAAAAATCATGCTTTCTGCTGAAGATTACGCTGCTTCTGATGAAGGTTCTTTATTTTCGTTTAGTTGGATTTTTCCAATCGATACATTTGTTAAAGGTTCTTTAGGCTTGTCTGGTGGAATGACAGACAAAGGACTAAACTCATTTGCATTTCTAGAAGACAAAGACATCAGCGCCATCATGAGTTCTGAATTAAAAGACCATCCTCTACTTTTAATTCCTATTAAAACTCGTCAAAAACTCATTGAAGATGCTTTCAAAAAAGATCAAAACCGTTTAGAAGAAGTTAAAAAATCCTATCTCTACAATGGCGACCTCTCGCAGAGAAATCGTTTAATATTTGATGCCTTATTAAAAAACTATAAAGGTGATTACCGCGAAGTTTATAAGCATATCAGAGTAGAAAGGATGTTTATTAATCGTCGTTACTCAATCGGTGCCACGACTATTGAACCGCAATTACATGTTGATGCTCATTTGCAACAAATCACCATGGACAGAAGACTTGCTTCATTACCACCGAGCTTGCAATCTCTTAACCTTTTCTCTCTTTCGGGAGAAGTTGTATTGGCAAATCGCGGGATTCTGGAATTCTCCGATCTATTGAAACGACCACTAGATACGTTTAAATACCTACTCATGACGATGGAATCAAAAACCATCAATCTTCAGGGTATTTTGACTGAACTTGATATTTTCTTTATTGGTTCTTCGAATGAAATTCACTTTGCGGCTTTTAAGCAGCATCCCGATTTTAATTCATTCAAGGGTCGATTCAATTTCTTGCGTGTTCCTTATTTAATGAGTCACAAAGAAGAAGAAAAAATCTATCAAGATCAAATCAATAAACTAAAAGAACAAGCATGCTTCGAGACTCATTCACTGACTGCCCTTTGTCTTTGGTCAGTTATGACTCGTATGCGCGCTCCTGTTGCTAAAAATTATAAAGATGAAAAACTTGGTAAAATTGCCGAAGCCCTATCGCCAATTGAAAAAAGTCTTCTTTATTCAGAAAAAGAAACTCCGGAAGCCTTTGATTCAGAATCTCGCCAGATCCTTAAAATGGGAATTGATGATGTGATGAATGAGTATGACAACGACTCAATGTATGAAGGGAAATTTGGTATTTCTCCAAGAGAAGTTAAGCAAATGATCTATGACTTGGCCTACAATCATAAGAATGTTACCTTCGTAGAAGTCATTGAGTACCTTCGTTTACTAAATGATAAAAAAGCTGAATACGACTTTTTGAATATCTCTCATCAGGGTGAATATCACAATCCTAAGAAGTTCTTAGATTTGATTGAAACTTACTGTATTAATATTCTTGATAATGAAGTCAGAGAATCACTTGGACTTGTAGATGAAAGATCTTATGAAGATTACATCTCCAAATACATTATGAGTGTTAACGCCGTCATTAAAGGCGAGAAAGTTAAAAACAATGTAACTGGTAAATTTGAAGTTCCGGATTCTTATTTTATCAAAGAATTCGAAACAAACGTCCATATGACTGAAGCTGCGGAAAAATTCAGATCAAACCTTATCGCTCGACTTGGAGCCTATGCTCTTGATCACCGCGGTAAAACGATTGTATACAGCGAAGTTTTCGAAGACCTGGTGCATTTACTTCAGGAATCATTCCGCAAGGAACAGAAGAAGATTATTGATAAAGTTGGCAAAAACCTGGTTTTATATCTTGCTGAGAAAAATGAAGGCACCAACAATGGTCTGGAAAAAACCGTTAAGGACCAAATCATCAGCATTATCAAAACATTGCAGGACAAGTACCATTATTCTGAGAATGGAGCGATCACTTCGCTTCAATATCTGCTTAAAATGCGGTATGACACTCAGAGATGAGTGAAATAGAAAAATCCTTTACCACTGAACGCTATATCATCAGCCATATTGTCTCAATCGAGCAAGATGGCTGGCGTTTGGATCAATTCGTTCAAAAGCACATGCCCACTCTCTCACGTGAGTTTCTTAAAAAGAAAATTGAGAAAGGTGAAGTGGAGATTTCTGGCAGGAAGCCCCCTCACAAATCGAGCGTAAAAGTTCACCAAGGTGAAAAGATCACCATCACAACCCATAACGACGGAATGATTGAAGATGAGC
>JAULBY010033537.1:0-15081 GCA_032358315.1 Ophiocytium majus
CTTTGGGCGCCACTGATTATGTGCCAACTCGAAATGTAAGTGACTTCATTGATTACTCAAGTGCATGGACGCAGCCACAAGGGTCTGGTGCAGTCACTAGAAAATGGCTTGATTATTTCAATAAATTATCTCCAGCAGACCAGGCCAAATTAAGTCAAAGCTCCATGGCCCCTGCTGGTGATCTGTTTGACATTTACCAAAAAACAGCGGAAACAAGGGGATACAAAAATCGAGAAGATTTAATGAACCTTTTAGGCGTTGTTCGCAACAAGGGTTTGCTTGCAATACCTGCTGCACTTGCGTCAGGAGCTGCTTTCCCGGCTACTTCACCGAATTTCGGATACGGCCTATTGCAGACCTCGGACCCCTACGAAGAACCGCCATTACTTTACTAAGAACTTGAGATGGAGGTTTTCTCCATCCCATTCTTTTAAAGTCTGCAATAACACGCTGCCCATCTTCTTGGGTATAGGTTACTTGAATGTATTGACCATCATTTTCCCAAAGGTCAACCCTGGCTCTTCTCTCTTTGTTTTCCATCATTTCTCTCCATAAAACGCCGCCGTCAGCGGGTCACGTTTAATCTTCACATTACGGCCACGCTGCCTGGCCTGGCGAAATGCCTTGTCATCGAGTGACTCTTTGCGCCGCCACTTGCGCACTCTGTCTGTTGAGCTGACAGGTGGCTGCCGGACAGCGTCAACCCCGATCCCGTACCTGTAGACGGCCACAGGGTTGTCGTATCCCGAGATCCTGACCCACTGCTGGATATGGACCAGGTTCTCATCTCTGAGTCTCTTGACGAGCATCCTGGCCGACCTGGGCGTGCAGTGGATCGTCTCTGCGATCTCTGCCGTTGTCATGCCAATGTCAGTGATGATCTTGATCAACCGTGGCAGCCTGGTAGATTTCATTTGGCAGCGGCAATGACTTCAAGCTCAAGGTCTTTGACCCTTTCGCGCAAGATCTGGTTCTCATGCTCCATGTCCCGGCACTTGCGCTCCATGCGCTCGCGGGTGAATGTCTCGCCATGAACGTACCCAATCAGCGTGCCATTAGTGATGGCCTTGCGGATGAGCTGCTCATACTCATGGCGGTTGAGCATGACGCCTGCCATGCCACCAGGGGCACGCATCTTGTTGACCTCAAGGTCGATCTGTTGCTGCATTGATTCGCTCATTGTTCCCTCGCTTTCAGCATTGCGTCTGCCTGTGTGTAAGCAGCTCGTGCGGTTTCTTCAGGCATCATGTCCACGCGCCAATCTGGATCACTGACAAATCCTTGCATCGCCTTGGCCGCAAAGTAATCGCGCAGGGTCATGCCTGTACAAGTCATATCTCCATGCGTCCAAGGAAATGCTGTTGGTAGTTCGTTGTTCATCTTCAAACCCTCCAGACCAAGCAATCCATCGCCACCGCGATCAGGCCAATGAGGCCAATCACTCGAATGACTTTGTCGGCCAGGCTCCAATGATTGACATGGATCTCGATGGCCGCGCCATTCTCGAGGCTGTTAGGGAAGGCCTCATTAAATGTTCTGGGGAACTTACGGGTTGTTTCATTTTCCACAATTCTTCTCCTTGAGTTTGGCTTCAACCATTTCCATCATGCCTGCTGGTGTGCGCCCGTGGTCATAAACCCACTGGGACTCCTCATCCGTCAGCCCAACCCAAGGGCGCTGTGGTGTCCAACCTAATGCGGTTGCAATGCGAATAGCCGCTGACTTGTCAATGACAGGCTCTGTGCGCTGTGGTGGGTCGGTGTATTTAGCGCCAATGATGTAGTCAATGTCACCGCCATGCCATTCTTGCCACCACGAATCTGCTCTTTCAAACGCATGACATTCTGTGCAAAATTGACTTTCTCCTTTTATTCCGATGAATTCTTTCCGCGCAGACATAACGCATTCAACGAGCAAACTCGCCACAGGCTCTTGCTCCGCATAAGCATCCTTGTACAAGCCCAGCCGTTCATTTTCATTGTGCAGGGCTTGAAGCGCCTTCTCTTGTGCCACTTTGTCAGTCATCTCAGACTCCTTAATTTGTCGTTTGCGCCAGCCACTCACAGTGCGTGATACCCGTACAGGAAAAGCTCCACGGCCACCCGGCACAGGAACCCAATAAAGGGAAGGAAACAGACGAGGAAAAAACCAAATCTAAATGCGCTCATTTGCTTTGCTCTTTGCGTTGATTTTGGATCGATTCGCGCAGCTGCTGGCGCAGCCACTGGACGCCTCCCAGGCGTTTCCATTCAGCGTAATGGACCTGGATCAGCCTGGCACTGACAGTTGTCGCAACTGCGGTCATATCACTCTTGGGTCTGGGCATCTTCATTCTCCTCATCTTCATCAACTGTGGGTGCATCATCAGGGTGAATGCGCCTGGTCAAGATCTGCTGCCAGCGCCATTCTTGTTCATCTATTTCTGAGTACATAGTGGGCCTCTCAGCGAGGCTTTGCACGCGCAATGACGGCACTGTCAATCCAATCGCCAACTTGGATGGGCATCCACCCATTCTTTTGCTGACGGCCACGGGTGAGGTTTGCCAGATGGCAATAGGTGCTGCCATTGCGCTCCGCGCCGATGCCGACAATGCGCCATGTCTCACCGGCATACACAACGATGCAGTCAACCTTGCTACGGTCACCGATGGTTGCTTGTACTGTTTGCATTTAAATACTCCTGGTTGCGTTGTTGATGAGCGAATCATATCACGCTTGTGCATCTTGTCAAATCCCCTACAAGTCACTCAACTATTCACCTTATACAATCAACCCCGGCGGTTTCATCCTCCGCTAATTGCACCGGGCACTCCCCCGTTGCGGTTGCCATTTGGGGGACTGGGCGTCACTGTTCAGTCCCCATTTTTTCATGGTCTTGCATAAGTTGTCAATTTGGGGTTAACATCCAAGCCATGAAAACAACCAACAACCCCATCCGAGACGTGCTGGTCAAGGCCAGCACTGCTGGCTACACCATGGCCGATGTTTGCCGAGTCGCGCAGATCGACCAGTCCCAGGTCAGTCGCTGGCTCAGTGGCCGCACCAAGCCACTCTATGACAGCGTCAAGCGCCTCAATGACGCCACTGATGCCCTGATAGCGGCCAGGCTTAAAGTCCTCAACAAGGCCATGGACGAGGCGCTCAAATGAGGCACATTGGCATCGACCCAGGTCTTTCTGGCGCCATCGCGGTGCTCACAGATGACACGGTCAAGGTCTTTGATATGCCAACCATGACGGTGGACCGCAATGGGAAGGCCAAGCGGCAGGTCAGCGCCAATGAGCTGGCCGAGCTGCTGTACACCTGCTCAGGCAAAGACTGCCACGTCTACGTTGAGCGCGTCTCAGCCATGGCCGGGCAGGGGGTCACCTCAGTATTCAGTTTTGGCCGGTCATTCGGCATGATCGAGGGGATCTTGGCCGCGCTCAAGATGCCCGTCACCTTTGTGGCCCCTGCCACCTGGGTCAAGGGCGTTGGCCGTGGCCCTGGCAAAGATGCCAGCAGGTCCAGGGCCATGGAGCTTTTTCCTGAGTACCAGCAGATGTTCAAGCGCGTCAAGGATGATGGCCGGGCTGACGCTGCACTCATTGCACATTGGGGGCGTAAGCATGGATGACCCAGAACGCAAAGCCATGAGGGACCAGATCGTCTGGTTAACTCAGGAACTCGAGAAGGCCAGGCGTGCAAATCAGGACAAGACGCTGCTGCTCAGTCGAATGCTAAACCCCGAGGATTTGGGGCACGCAGTATCGAATGAAGTGCGGCAGCTCATCTACACGATCATCATCAACGAACAGGATGCAGAAAGAGAATCATGGAACAGAAAATAATCCTCAGACCGTCAGCAGCATCGCGCTGGATCGCCTGCCCGGCCAGCGTGCGCCTATCCCAAGGCATCGAGCAAGAACCTGCCGGGGAAGCTGCGCAGATTGGCACGGCCATCCATGCCTTGGCCGAGCTTTGCTTTAAGTCTGGCTCTGACCCCAAGGACTATGTCGGCAAGGCGATTGAAAACATCACCATGACGGCGGCAAATGCCGAGTATGCGCAGCTCCACCTTGATGAGATCAAGCGGGTCCATGATGAGCTTGGGCACGTGAGAGTGGAGCAGTACGTCACGATTGTGGACACTGACCAGGTCAAGCTGGGCGGGACTGCTGACGTTGTCGGCCTTGGGTCTGGCAAATTGATTGTGTCTGACTTAAAGACCGGCAAGGGCTGGGTGGATGCTGACAGTCCCCAGCTCAAGATCTACGCCTTGGGGGCCATCAGGTCAGCCGCAAAGAACGGCATACCGCCGCCCCAAAGCATTGAGCTGCGCATTGTGCAGCCCCATCACGGTGACGTGCGCAGCCACTCGATGACGTATGAGGAACTTTGGAACTGGTATCAAAACATCTTGCGCCCAGCCATCCACGCCAGCACTGACGCTGACTCCCAGCCCACACCCAGTGACTCTGCCTGCCAGTACTGCCCGGCCAAGATCGTGTGCCCTGCCCAACGTACGGGGTTTGAGGTGCTCGCGGCCAAGCCAGACCTCAGAACCCTGGACAAGGAACAGATCCAGGCCGTTATGCATACGCTCTCAGTTGAGCAGATCGCGGACCTTTTAGAGCGTGCGCCAGTGGTGGAGAAATTCATTGACGCAGTCAGAGATCACGCAGTGCAACGCATAAGGAAAGGTGAGTCAATTCATGGCTGGCAGATGGTGCCCAAGCGTGCGACACGCAAATGGACCAATGAAGAGACAGCCTTGCAAGCGCTCACTGACGCTGGTCTTGACAAGTCCAAACTGGTCCTGACAGAGATGGTGACGCCTGCGGTGGCCGAGAAGCTGCTGGGCAAGGACAAGAAGGCCATGGTCGATGACCTCACCACAAAAGAATCCACGGGTTTGACTCTAGGCCGCGCCGTAGAGTTTGCCCAATAATCCCATTCCCCCAACCGTGACGAAAGTCACATAACTCTGAAAGCGAAAACGCAAATGCTAAATCTATCCTCTGGTGGCGGCTCAGGCTCCTACATTCGTTTTTCCCCCCAGGCCAATGCTTGGACCAATCAAGATGGAGAGATCCAGATTGGCAAAGTGGTCTTTGACATTGACAACGTCCAAACAGGCTGGCTCGAGCTGGGCGTTGGCGTGCGTGACTGGCAGCCTGATGCAGCCCTGGGCAAGAAGGGTCCGCAGCCGAGCGCAAACCATAAGCGCGGGTTTAACGTGAAGTTTTACTCAAAGGCCTTGGGCACTGTGGAGTGGTCCAGCAATGGCGTTGGTCCCAACATGGGACTCGAGGCCTTGTACAAGCAGTGCTCAGAGCAGCACGCTGCCAATGTGGGCAAGCTCCCGGTGATCGAGTACACAGGCAGCCGCATGGAGAAGATCGGCAAGGGCACAACCCGCATCCCGGCATTCACCTTGACGGGTTGGATTGCCAGGCCAGCAGGCATGGACGCGCAGACACCGCCCATTGACGAGTTTGATCCATTCCCAGCACCTGCGCCGGCAGCTGTAGCGCCACCCGTAAAGTCACAGATGGCGGCAGTACTCAATGACGAGGACTTGTTTTAAGACGTAACGAGATAGAGGCCGGGGCTTTGTCCCCGGCTTTTTTTTCCCTCATGGAATCAAAAGAAGAATTTTGGCAACTGCTGGTGCTCATGTTGGCCCGGCGGGTGTACGAATTGGAACAAAGAATTAAAAAAATGGAGAAGAAGAAGTGAGATATTTATCTGTGTGCTCTGGCATTGAGGCCGCCACAGTTGCTTGGCATCCACTTGGATGGACGGCAGCGGCCTACTCAGAGATCGAAAAATTCCCATCGCAGGTGCTGGCGCACCATTACCCAGACGTGCCCAATGTGGGCGACATGACGAAATTTAAGGAGTGGAACCTTGGACCAATTGACCTTCTTGTTGGAGGAACACCCTGCCAATCATTCAGCGTTGCAGGACTTAGAAAAGGGCTGGATGACCCGCGTGGCAACCTCATGCTCACATTCCTTGCCATTGCTGACCAATATCGCCCCCGATGGTTGGTTTGGGAAAACGTCCCCGGCGTCTTGTCATCTAACGGAGGAAAAGATTTTGGCACCTTCCTCGGGTCGCTGGGGGAACTCGGGTATGGGTTCGCATACCGAATTCTTGACGCTCAGTACTTTGGAGTGGCCCAGCGACGCCGCCGTGTGTTTGTTGTCGGATACCTTGGAGACTGGAGAGCTGCCGCAGCGGTTCTTTTTGAGCGCCACAGCCTGTCAGGGGATTCTGCGCCGAGCAGAGAAAAGAGGGAAGACCCTGCCAAGTGCCTTACACGAGGCGCTAACCAGCGTTACGACTTTGAAACAGAAGACTTGATAACGCAACCAGTCGGACGCAAGCCTGAAAATGGTGGTAATGGTGATGGCTTTACTGATGGCGGTCCGATGTACACATTGAATGCAACGGGTGTGCATGGCGTTGCCCAGCCCATTCCATTTGACACAACGCAGATCACAAGCAAAGCCAACTACAGCAAGCCAGAGTCTGGTGACCCATGTCATCCATTGGCGGCTAGAGCTCATCCTCCAGCAATTGCTCAACCCATCTCATTCAGCGACCAGATGTCAAACCCACAAACAGATGTTGACATGACGCAGACCCTGCAAGCCAAAAATCCAATGGCGGTGGTCGCCCCAACTCTTACAGCAGCCAATGATCCAAGCAGATCGCCACAGTCATCTGAGGTCACGCAACAAGTCTACTCGGTATATCAATCATCAATGGCCGTACGCCGCCTCACCCCTGTCGAATGCGAACGTCTCCAGGGATTCCCAGACAACTACACAGACATTCAACCCAAAGGCAAAGCCACACCAGACGGCCCAAGGTACAAGGCATTAGGGAACTCAATGGCAGTGCCCGTGATGGCATGGATCGGCAAAAGAATACAAGAAGTGGAGCAGATGCAATGCAAGCCGAACAAATAGCAAAGGCGCTTGGCAACGCGAAGAAAGTTGGCAAAGGATGGTTGGCAAGTTGCCCATTGCCAGGGCATGGGCAGGGTCATGGAGACAAGAACCCGAGTCTGTCGATCAGTGATGGCGAAGACGGAAAACCGCTGTTCAAGTGCCACTCTGGGTGCGATCAGCATGAGCTGTTTCACGCCATCAGGGATTACGGGCTGCTGTCAGAGATCGAGAAACGCGATCCATTGGCAAACATCAAGCCACTGCCAGCGCTCCAGGCGCCAGTCTTGGAGCACGAATGGGTCTATGTGGACGAGGACGGTGAACCCCTGTTCGTCAAGCAAAGATTCAAGACTCAAAGTGCCAAGGGCAAAGATTACCGCCAGGCCAGGATCAACAAGGACGGGTCAAGGTCGTATTCGCTGGGAGATTGCAGGATCGTGCCGTACAGGTTCCCCGAGCTGTTGAATGCAAAGACTGCTGGCCGGGCCATCTACCTGGTGGAGGGGGAAAAGGCAGCCGATGCCCTGGTGGAGATCGGCGCCATCGCCACCAGTGCTCACGCTGGGTCTGGAAGTTGGCCGCAAGAGATCACCCAGTACTTTGCTGGTGCCACTGTGGTCATGCTGCCTGACAACGATCTTGCGGGTTGGAAGTATGCAAAGTTGGTGGCAACGGCACTGATACCTGTCGTGAAGTCATTGAGGATCGTGGACCTGCCGGTCATATATCCAACAGATGACGCATGGGAGTGGGTCAACAAATACGGTGGAACCCGGCAGCAGCTCGCGGAACTCGCCAAGCAAGCCCAGCCCATCACATCAGTGGATGATGTAACGTACCCGGTAGGCTTGCTTGCGGCATCAGAAGTGGTTGCACCTGAGCAACCAAAAGAACCCAGCATCACTGCCCCAGGCAACGTCCACAGCCAAACAGACAAGACGTACAAGCCATTCAAGATTGAGAGCTGGCAGTCAGTCAAGGATGAACCCGTCCAATGGTTGATCCAAGGCGTGATCCCTGAGAAGTCATTTGTGGCCCTGTATGGTCCTCCAGCGTCATTCAAGTCATTCATTGCCATGGACATTGCCGAGTGCATCGCGTCTGGACGTGAATGGTTGGGAAACAAGATTAACGGCACAGGGCCGGTTCTGTACATTGCCGGTGAGGGTCACGGCGGTATTGGGGCCAGGATTGCAGCGATCAAGCAGCACCACAACACGCCAGACGAGGCCCAGGTCTACGTTGTGCGCTCGCAAATCAACCTCAGATCCAGCGTTGATGACTTCACGGCACTCATTGTCGCCATCGATGAGCTGGTACAGGGTCTGGGCGTTGACCTGCGCATGATTGTCATCGATACCCTCGCCAGAGCGTTTGGCGGTGGAAATGAGAACTCAAGTGATGACATGGGCGCCTTCATCCAGGCCACGGGAAAGATCCAAAACAGGTACAACTGCAGTCTCATGTTGCTGCACCACGCCGGCAAGGACACGACAAAAGGGCTGCGTGGTCACTCCAGCCTGCTGGGCGCGGTGGACACGCAGATGGAGATCATGCGGTTCCCAGAAACCACAAAGGGCTTGATCCTCATGTCCAAGCAAAAGGACGGTGAGGACGGTCAGCGGTACGGGTTTGAGGCCATCACGGTGGATATTGACAGGTCAGATCTGGGCCTGGAGAACGGCAGCAGCCTGGTCATCGAGGCATCAGAGGTTGGCGACATGAAGACCTCAGACGCAGAAAATAAGCCCGAAAAAGGCAAGCCAGTGGGCGCAAAGCAGAAGATTGCCGAGAAGTCACTAATTGTTGCAATTAAAACATTTGGTTCCATTATGGACACGCCAGAGGGACGCAAAAACACCATCACTTTGGACCAGTGGAAGGCCGAATTTACGGCCATGATCGGGTCAGATGTGTCGCCAAAAGACCTGGCAACGTACTGGGGAAGGGCCAAGGATCACGTCATAAAGAGTGGATTTGGAACCATCAGGAACAGCAGCGTTTGGGCAAATCGTAAGGATGTGACCACTGGATTTGAGGCAGATGCGTTGATCAATGCTGGGAAGATGGCCGCATTGGTTGATGAATGAGTCATGCGATGGTTGACAATGTTATCCACCACAAATACCACAAACACCACAGATGTGGTACGGTTGTGGTGCCACATATACCACAAACACCACAAACACCCCTATAAGGGGTTGTTTGTGGTGTGGTATGTGGTGTGGTGTTTTGTTGGCGTAGTGTTTATTAAATTGATGATGAATGGATTGGAGGCAAAGGATGAGCGCAAAACAAGGTCAAGTGGGTCAGGTGAAAAGTCGGATGCCAGGTCGTGGAGTCAAGCCAGATTTCCCGGCAACAGATTTTGAGATCAGGCAGGCATCATGGTTGGGTGAAATTGATCGCATTAAGGTGGATCAAGATCGGAAGTGGGGGACTGACAGGTTGTGTACTTTAGTTGATCCTTGGTTTCGGGAGAAATTCTTGCAGCAGCAGCAGCGTGTCTGGTCTGCTTGTCAGGTTAGGGACAGTGAGAAGCTCGAGAAATCAGCAGCAGGAATGGTCAGGGCGTATCAGGCGCTCGAGGCCTGGGCAGTCCAGCACGCAGTGCCTGTGCGGCCTGCCGTGGGCGCGGTTGAGCACGTTGGCAAAGATGGCAGGCTGATGGTGGTGGTCACTACCAAGCAAGATGCAGCCTGGTATCGGGAGAACCGGCCAGATGTTGATGGGCAGCACGTTTGGTCCATGGAAGAGATCGAGCTGCTGATTGAGGCCGAGATCAACCAGGCAGTGGTCGAGGCCAAGATCAGGTACGCAAGGTTTGACCCGGTTGTGGTTAAGGTTGAGAAGTTGGGAGGTGCAACGGGCTTTGATGATTTCGTCAACGATCTGGATCTTTCAGAACCTGACAAGAACCCTAAAATGTTTGACAGCAAAACAGCGGAGAAATTTAAGCATGGACAAAATCGAGCGATTTAAGGCACTTTGTGCCAAATGCTGGGGTTGGGTACTTGAGCGCGTTAAACGCGCTGGAAAGGGCTGAAATCATGGCTGGAAGACCTAAATTTAGACGTGACATTGCTTTGCTGGAGGAACTGCCAGAAGAGATGATCTTTGCAATGGTCGAGGCTGGCAAGCCAATGTCGGCGATTTGCATCGAGCTGGGCATTGGGCGCAAGGCGTTAGAGACGTGGATCGAAGATCAAGATCGTCCTGATATGATCGCCCGTGCGCGGGCGAAAGCAGCCGATGAGCTTGCGTGCGAGACGCTGGCGATAGCGGACAGCGCCGATCCCGAGCACGCCGCGCACGCTCGCGTCCGCATCCAGACGCGCCAGTGGCTGGCTGAGAAGTGGAAACCGAGCGTCTACGGCACCAAACAGGCGCAGATCCAGGTCAACATTCACTCGATGCGCATGGACGCGCTGCGCCACGCAGAGGTCATCGATGTCGAGTTATCCACAGGGCAGGACAAATAAGTGACTACTTATCCACAGATCAGCAGTGATTGCCTGTGGATAATGGCCATATCTGTGCATAAGCACTGGTGCAGGCATGGAATAACTTAACATAATGGACAATGTAACGATTAGGCTTTTGGTAACGATAAGCCGATTCCAGCAACCATGCGGCATTGAGCGTAAGCAGTCACTAACCAGCAATCCACAGGCGCGTGCAAATTGCGCACAGGCTGCTGGCGCCTGGCTGCTGGCCGCGCCGGTGCTGGACCTGGCCTGCGCGGCCCGGCGCCGACCCCCCCTTCGCGCTCGCGGCGGGGGCAGGCTGAGGCAGCACCTTAACAAACACCGACCATGACCCACCCCCCTACCCCTGATCCCATCGCGCCCAGCGTCCCAAAAAAAATAAAAAAAATTGAGACAACGCTCGATCCAACCCAGAACCCGTTTGTCGAATTCGTAAGACTCTACAAGAACAACCCTGTAAGGTTCGTGCAAGAAGTGCTCGGGGTCACCCCTGATCCGTGGCAAGCTGAGTTTCTGATGCACATTGCCAAGGGCAACCGCCGCATCTCTGTCAGGTCCGGCCACGGCGTAGGCAAATCAACCGCTGGCGCCTGGGCCATGCTTTGGTATCTGCACTTACGGTTTCCCGTCAAGATTGTGGTCACGGCCCCGACCTCCAGCCAGTTGTATGACGCCTTGTTTGCGGAACTCAAGCGCTGGATCAAGGCCATGCCACAACTCTTACAGGATCAGCTCGAGGTCAAGCAGGACCGCATCGAGGTCAAGGATGCCGCCACCGAGGCCTTCATCTCAGCCAGGACCAGCAGGGCCGAGCAGCCCGAGGCCTTGCAAGGCGTGCACAGCGACAACGTGATGCTTGTTGGGGATGAGGCATCGGGCATCCCCGAACAGGTATTTGAGGCCGCTGGTGGCTCCATGTCTGGACACAATGCCGTCACCTTGCTGCTGGGTAACCCTGTGCGGTCCAGTGGTTTCTTCTACGACACCCACAACCGTTTGGCTGATGACTGGGTGACCATGAAGGTGGCGTGCGCTGACTCACCTCAAGTAAGCGAGGCCTACATTGAGGAGATGAAGGCCCGTTACGGGGAAGAGTCCAACGCCTACCGCATCAGGGTTTTGGGTGAATTTCCCCGGTCAGACGATGACACGGTGATCCCTATGGAATTGCTGGAGATGGCCTCCAACCGTGACGTTGAGGCCAGCCAGCACGCCAGGATGGTGTGGGGCTTGGACGTTGCCAGGTTCGGGTCTGACAAGTCGGCCTTGTGCAAGAGGCAGGGTAACGCTGTTACTGAACCGATCAGGACGTGGAAGAACCTCGATTTAATGCAGCTCACGGGTGCTGTTGTCGCTGAGTGGGAGGCGCTGATCCCAAGCTCGAGGCCTCAGGAGATCTTGGTTGACTCGATTGGTTTGGGCGCTGGAGTGGTTGACCGGCTGCGGGAGCTGGGTTTGCCTGCTCGCGGCATCAACGTGGCCGAGAGTCCAGCCATGGGAAATACTTACAGGAATCTGAAGGCTGAACTCTGGCACAAGGCCAAGGCCTGGCTTGAAGCGCGTGACTGTCGGATGCCTAAAGATGAGGCGTTGATCGCGGAGCTGGCGACAGTGCGCTACTCATTCACGTCCAGTGGAAAGATCCAGATTGAGGGGAAAGACGAGATCAGGAAGCGCGGCCTGCCGTCCCCTGACAGGGCTGATGCTTTTTGCTTGACGTTTGCAAGTGACGCTGTTGTGGGGATGTACGGGTCGAGTATGTCGGGCAAGTGGTCGCAGCCATTGCGCAGGAACCTGCCGCGGGTTGCATAATTGGGTTTGTTGGTTGCATTGGGTAACCAACATTTTTGACACACACAGGAGTACACACATGAATCCATTTCAATTGCGTTTTGAAATGCTTATGCAAGCGCGACAAATGCTTGAATCAGAGTATCACGCCAAGAAAACGCATGACGAGCCTGCGACTTGGCCGAGCTTGGATCAAGTCATTGAGCGAGCAAAAGAATTTAACAATTTTGTGAGCGACAAATAACAGAAGGGGATGGTTTCCCATCCCCAATAAACTATTTTCAAGGAGCAATGACTGTGAAGATGACCAAAGCGCAAAAGAAAGTCGGCAAGGTGATGGGTGAATTCAAGTCTGGAACCCTGCACTCTGGCAAGGGCGGCAAAGTGGTCAAGAACCCTAAGCAAGCCATTGCGATTGCCATGTCCGAGGCCAAGATGCCTATGCGCGGTGCTCGCACTGCCAAAAACATGAAGACACGAGGCATGAAGTAATGGCTACTCTAGAGCAAACCATGGCCCAGGTAATGGACCAAAAGCCTGGGTACAAGGGTGCTAGTGCCAAGTGCCCCACGGCCACTCAAGACATCACGGTCAACCTCAAGAACCGTGGCAAGGCCATCGACTCTGCTGCCTACGGCCCTGAGAACCCGGCACTGCCCAATAAGCAGTTTTGGATGCAAAAGGCCAAAGACTGGGAAGTCAGCGAGAAGGACGCGAAGACCTGTCTTTGCGGTAACTGCTCCGCATTCAACCAAGAGAAAGTCATGCTTGACTGCATCGCCAAGGGTATTGGTGACGAGGGTGACCCCTGGGCGATGATTGAGGCCGGTGACCTTGGGTACTGCGAGATCTTTGACTTCAAGTGCGCATCGAGTCGTACTTGTGATGCCTGGGTCGCCAGTGGTGACCAGGCTGACCAGACTGATGGCGAAGACATGGGCGAGTATGGCGGCAATGATGCCGGGTCTGCCGGCATGGGTTCGCTGATCACGATCAATGTCGAGGCCAAGGATTGATCGCACCCATCGCTGTTGCCACCGTCAAGGGCAAGTGCTTGCGGATGATGATGACCAGTGTCAGGGAATACGCCAGCGAAGTGCCCATCTATTTGCGCGGCCCTGAGTCAGTCATTGGCGCCCATGATGCCGATCACCAGATCCACGGCCAACCATCCACGTTTGGCGAGTGCTACAACGAGGTGATTGACCGGGTCTTTGCTGACGGGTTTGACTCTGTCGTTGTGGCAAATGATGACATAGTCCTGACCCCCACAAGCTACCAAGTACTGATGGATGATGTGGCGCTCTTGAAGAAAGAATGCCCCAAGCTGGGCTGGGTGGCTGCCAGGTGTGATGCGTCTAGGGCCACGCAAAACATCAGGTCCAACCCGTTTGGCGAGGAGCTGTACTACTTCAAGCACCCCTGGGAGGAGCACATCATGCCCATGGAGTGCCCGTCTCCAATCTTTGCCTGGATCTCGCGGGAAGCCTGGGAGACGGCCAAATTCCCACCGCTAAATTGGTACTCAGATGACGTGCAGTGTACTGATTTGCTGGCGGCTGGGTTCCAGCACTACCTGTCCAGATCCTATGTCCACCACGTTGGCAGCCAGACAATTGGCCTTGATGGTGCCAAACTGATCCAGCAGGCCACGCCCTGGCTGAGAAAGAATCGTCCAGAATATGCAAAACAGTGGTTTGACCCTCAACCTGGGTAGTGGCCGGGACCGGCGTGACGAGTGCGTCAATGCTGATATTCGCACCGATGTTGGCGCTGACTGGTTGGTTGACATTTCCAATCCACTGGCGCCCACAACGATTGACTGGTGTGGGGAACCGCTGGAAATCAGGCCTGGCACGTTCTCCAAGATCATCGCCGTTGACGTGCTTGAGCACATCCCCGACCTGGTGACGGCCATGACCAACTGCCGGGATTTGCTGGAGATGGGTGGCGAGATGCACATCTCAGTACCCTATGACCTGAGTCTGGGTGCTTGGCAAGACCCTACGCACGTGCGTGCATTCAATGAGAACTCATGGATTTATTACTGCGCCTGGGCCTGGTACTTGGGTTGGACGGGTTCAAGGTTCAACATGGAGCACCTGGAGTTTAGATTTAGTGCAGGCACAGACTTAGAATTGCCTCAAGATCAATTGCTGCGCACGCCCAGGGCGGTTGAGTCCATGTATGTGGTTTTGAAGAAAGTCCCAATATGATCAAAGATCTGGAAATCAGCACCGACATTGCGTCCACCGAGCAGATGGATGACGGCGAGCTGCAAGGCATCATCACGTCTGACCTCGAGGACGCTGTCAGCTACATCGATTCCGACCTGAGTCCCATCAGGGCCAAGGGAACCGAGTACTACCGTGGAGACCCCTTTGGCAATGAGGAAGATGGGCGCTCTCAGGTAGTGGCCATGGAGGTGCGCGACACTGTCAGCGCCATGCTGCCAAGCCTGATGAAAGTCTTTTTTAGCTCTGAAAATGTCGTTGAATATATGCCTCGCGGACCCGAGGATGTTGCCGGATCACAGCAGGCGACTGACTACGCCAACTACATATTCAGCAACGATAACAATGGTTTTATGACCACCTATGCGTTGTTCAAAGACTCATTGGTGCGTAAATGTGGCATTGCTAAGTACTGGTGGGAAGACAACGAAGAAGTCAAGATCGAAGAGTATTCGGGGCTTGATGACCAGACTGTGCAAATCCTGATGCAAGAGGATGCCGAAGTCAAGATTGTGGTCAGCTACCCTGACGCATCGATGCCGATGCAGCCACCACAACCTGATCCCATGACCGGCCTGCCCATGCAGATGCAGCAACCCATGCTGCATGACGTTCAAATCAAGC